>QKMV01000927.1:6781-18550 GCA_003287335.1 Lednia tumana
TATTGGTTAAATTTATAACGAGTAAGGTGGGTAAACCCTAGACTGCAATTAATAAAATGAAAAAATCGGCCCAGAAAAAGGGGGATGGGATACGATGACCGAGATTACATGAGGGTAGCCTCCAAGAAAATGTTGATTGGAGGTCGCTTTTGGAGTGAACATTCGCGCGAGCAGGTCTAAAACCCTCAAGCTGAGTTGTAGCCAGCTCAGAACAACTTTTTTATGAGTATTGCCTGGATGCTACGCCATTTTACGTCAAAATTAACCACTGAATTAGGGGAAAGTTAGTTGGATTTTGAGTGAAGTGGGACTTCAGTTGAGCCCAGCTTCTTTGGATTGCCAATACGACTGGCCAAAGGGGTCGGGCATGTAAAGCTGTTATAGCTATTGAGGCACAATGAGTTTAGTGGTTATCCATTCAATTTTTATAAGCCAATTAAAAATAAAAATTGGATTGGAAATAGAAATAAATGTATGATATTCTCTCTGGTCGTGATTACTTAGAAGAAAGTATGAACATTGACGCTGCATCAACAAACAAAATTAGATTATTACAGCTATAATGCGTTCACAATATAGTTTATGTCTGATTTTTAACGGAAGTCATGGAATAGCCATGGAATAAAGGTTTTGACATGGTGTTTAAAGCCTTTACCGAGGGATAGTATAAGCATACAACCCTATTTTTTTTGCCATTTTGTATAAGTTTTCTGTCTTGATTAATGTCACATGCATTGTTGTACCGCATACTTAGCAGTTATCGAACAAAATGGCAGCAAATTCTCTTATCTTTGACGATATCCTTGATCTTTCTCGACGTCTGTAGAGCTATAACAATTCTATAGGAGGTATTATGCGTAACATTACGAAGAAGAAAGAGGATTTGCATCGAGCAATTGTTGGCATAAGTGCTCCTAATTCCACTAAGTTTGACTTACGAACACAAGTTGGCTCTATGGTGAACAGTATAGGAAAGTTATGGTGCAGCAGAGCCTAGCTAGACTTTAGCCGGTTTTTATAAATACGATTGCAAGTTGCCATACTGTTCTGTATTGCTTGACTTAGGACTTTGCAGTTTGCTCTAAGCTGTAAGAAGACTCGCCTCAAACCAGGGGCGTCCATGGATTCTAAGTATAATTCTACTTTTGGCGTCGGCGTCGTCGACTTCGACCTCTTGAATTTCACCCCAAATGGCAACTTATTTAAATAACTCATAACAACTCATCAACTCATTTTTACATGGCAGTATCCAATACGCGATAGAATTTTTAGCTAGGAGATACTGTTAAATACCTACGACTTCTATGTCAACGTTGATCAATTTAATAGGCTCTACCTTTACCATTTTATTAAAGTAAATTGTAAAGTAAATAGGTGAATTCAGACCAGACCAAACCAACCAAACATAAATTTCCCTTTAGTCCATTGTGTCTTATGGCAGATGAGTTGAGCTCTTCCCAACTCACAATACAATCCCCCGCCAGTTGTAGTATACCCACTGTTTTTATAACGGCATATACTACAAGGCGGATATATGCGTAAAATGTATAGATACCTACCTCACGTGCTTATCAATTCATGGCTTATCAATGATTTTGCCCACCCCTGTTCTACCTCTATCGCTTCAACCCCATATACCATAGCGAGTGCTAGCCCAAGTTTGCTATCTTAAAATAATGACGGACCATAATCATATTGGCAAATGTTTGCTCTCCACTTAGACTCCAATCTCTTTCACGGCCGTGCAGCAATACGGTATGGTATGTGATGTGCATGCACCGTGATCGTAATATGGTAATGGCTTTAATATGAAATATGTCGACGAGACGACATGGAACGTAAGCCTAAATATTATATATTGGAATGTATTGGTATAGGATTTAGCACTTGAAAGGGTATTTCTTTATTCAATGCTGTAAACGCGAGCTGGCATGGTGGTGTTTATGTGTACGAATACTTATTACAATCATGGTGTTTTTTCTAGCTGGATTTAATAGCAGCCATATTGGAGTAAAAATTCGTCGCGGAAATGAGTCAATATTCTCGTGTTGTGAGATGGGGTTACTACGAGTAATGAGTGCAACATTTGCAGGATTTTACTGTGAGACCCCCTCTTCACACCAAAACTTTGGATACCACCCACTAAAAAGCCCACGATTCATTTTTATAATAATATATTGAGAGCTTTTCCAATTCATCTGGAATTTTCAGAATTTTAACGAACTATTGAGTGTTGCGTAACAGGTACTAAAGGTTCTTCAGTGTAAGCAAATAATCTTCAAAACCCTAAACGGGAAATGTTGCCTAAACACGGAGTTCCTTGGGCAATCCGAAATAGGGGACGGTACGTCACATAACTTGAGTATATAATTGATTTCGTATATTTATACTACAACCAACCCATAACCAGACTCTCCGCGCTTGCCCAATTGCACCAAACAAAAAAATGCTCGAGCCATATTTTTTCTTATTGCTGCCATGTTATCGCTTGGGGAAAGTGTAAGGTATAAGGTATCATTCACCTCTGGCGTTCTTGAAACCTCTCGCTATCAGCCGGCGAGGTGGCGCTCACTATTTGCATAGGCGGGCGTTATCAGTGATCACACACACACACATTCACGCACACATATCTTATTCATGTGCCTCGGCGGGGAGATATTCTCAGGACGACGTCCCTTGAGCTAGGCGGTGTTTGCTCGCGGCAAAGATAACGAGACTCTCCCACATTCCAACAACCACAGATCAACGAGGTGGGATCCTTATACTCCAACGGTGATTATAGAGCCCGTGTATGGAAGTTTGACGACGCATTATTTGTGTAGGTGATTATGGCGTCGTCCCCAGCTATGTGGGGCGTCGTAGTAGAGATTTCTTTTAATGTTTAGGTAGACTGGAGACTTTATATAAGAATACAGAATAGAGACAGAAGAGAGGGTGAAGTTTGTTTAGGACTTTCGCGCATTCGTCTAGAGAAGTTGAGAAAATCTCGTGATCAGTGGGAATAGGCTAATTCGGCAATGATCTTTTATATCCATACCCTTTTCAAGGTTTGATTTTCCTGACTCCTGATTTTAGATTAGAATTATTTCCACAACTTCGCGGAGGAAACCCGGAAAAGTTTTACTGCTTTTCGAGTCTCATTCCGTATTCCGTTTCCATCGCCGTTGCATTCATTCTCAATGCTTTCACCCAAACTTTTTGGTCCAGAGAAAATAGTTTTGAGTCGGTCGTCGCTTGTCTCTCCCAGTCCCACATCCATCCGGGCAAACGAGAACCGAGCACCGACACTTTTCCTGCTAAAGTTTGGAGACAAAAAAGATCCGTCGGATTTTCTAATTTGAAAGGTATCTTTTCTCCCATCTTTGTCACCTCTTAGCCAACACGTGAAAAGTGGTTGGTGCGTCGGCTTCAGATCGGCTCGCAGCGTGCAGGTATTAAAATATCGCCTGAAGGTCGCGCGGTCGCATTTAGAAGTGAATTAGCTAACTTGGGAGAGAATGTCGGATCGTGAGAGGAATCTTTAGATGTTGATTAAAATGTGAAAGGTTCACCCTCACATCATCTGTCAGCTATAAACTGCATTACAATAAATCTTGAACACCCGTGTGCAAGGCACGCCATTAGCATCCTTCTGTCCTTTTCTTTCACATCCTTGTATATATAGAACATAAAATCCAGAAAATTTATTTTCCGTTTGAATTTTGAAATGAAATTTCACACGGATCTGAGCACCAACATAAATGGCATAGCATTGAATAATTTAAAACTAACTTTCAAGAGAAAAAATATGGGACATTCATGAGGTTTAAACGAGGAATTGACTCTAAAACGGGGCTTGAAATTATACTCATCTGAATATTTCTACCATGGTTGACGTTATTGTGAAGAAGACTGTGCACCATTTTGTTGGGAAAGTCTTCTTCAGGATAATATTCAGGTCATTTTGATCGTGAACATGCCAATACAATCACGGTCGAGATGCGAGATATTCATCTTTCAAGGGCTCTTTTTAGGGCGAAAATCTCAATTGAAACAGAGCGTCGAGTGACACCATAAAATACAGCCAACTTCCAATTGCGGCACAAAAACCTCCACCAATCCAATATTTAGGTGACAATCCATTCCGTTATTGATCGCACATCGAGCGACACGTCTGATAGTTGCAATAACCCAACGGCCGACCAAACTTGTGTCTGTCTGTATAACAATGACCCGACTGAGCCTCTCGAAGAGCGGTGTCCACTTGTCGATGACAGCCCATTGCGCCCACTCAATTGTCTTCCGTAGCCCCGTGCGCTTTCTTTGTCCCCGGCAGATCTGCCGCTCACGAATGTCATAATACCAAAGATAATACTGTATCAAGTAGTGTGGTGTGCCACATATTGGTCGCTTTCAGAGCTGTATTATTCACACATTTCTATTCGCAATGCGTTACGTCCTCTTCAATGTGTCTGTCACTCGCCTACTAAATCTATCACACGCGGACAGATAATATAGAGATTTGGGCGAGCGTAGCGAACGAGGCGATGCGACCTTTTTGAGGCTGAATGTCACTTGTTTGGAGTTTGCTTGTCTGTCAGTTTGTTTGTTTGCTTGTGCAGGTGAAACGTTTCGAAATGATCGTTCACAATTTTCTATACATTGAAGCTCATGAATGAATCTAACGAAATGTGTGTGCAGTTTTTGAATGAGTCTAGGCTCAGGTCAATGGGTATTTTACCGATTTCTGCAGAACATTGACCTTAAATTGAGTCGTCGTGGCTTTACGAAGAATTGTCAATCAAATAACCGATAAGAATAGTTTACTGTTAAATAATATTATTATAGTATCACTGATTATAAAGATAACAACAGAACATCGTGCAATGTGAGCCATTACAAATTGAACAAGTCACAATGAATCAAAAATATGCCATGGAGAGCATTTTGGACTACATTCATCAATCTCTCGCAAGTTTCTGTATCGCACTAATAAAATGCAGCTTACACGAGCAGCCGTCCTGGCAGGCGTAGGTGGGTGGACCCCCTATACACGTTGATTCGACCACCCAATAACAGATTTTTATGGGTGGAGTGGATGCAAAATTTGATACGTGCCTTAAAATTTCTTCCCCACACCCTCTCATCCATATAAAAACAGTGTCTATGAGATGGCAAGGACAACAAATTTAAAGCCACACGGCTAGTATTAATTTGAAGAAGTCATTTTAATATTCTTCAAAGTACCCAAGAGCCTTCCAGTGAAAATGAATACGTATTATTATACTAGCTAGTACAAAATGATGTTTGTCGGTGAGTGGAATTGGGAACGCATGTTGCACTTAACACACCTTAACTTCGTACAATCGGCGTGCTAACAAAAGAAGAAAAGAGCATAGCGCCACGTGAATATTTTGATTTTAGCATGTAATTATTATCGATGCCTGACGGAAAATCGATCATCTCGGTTCACCCTTTGCGTTTTTCAAGTGGTGAATGCAAGTGCGCGACATACATGCTCATCTTGGCATTGTTGGTAATATACCACCAAGGGCTGCCACTTGCAGATTTGGCCACTCGAGGGTTTCGACGTCACCATGCGGTTTCAAGTGTAGCAGTTTGCTGCCATTGTTGTGGTGCGAGCTGTTAGTAAACTCGACGAAGAACACAATTGTCTCTTGCTGGGTTTGAAAAACGACATCATCGGGGTCCATCGCGAAAAAAATTCCTCATCGAAAAAGTTCTCACGAAGAAAATTATTTGAGTGCACCTCGTACACATATATAGATATCATCGTTCATATTTTTTGAGGAGTAGGGGTGAGAGGGGAAGATGCGGTTGGGTTGGGGGAGATTTTCAGAACCGTTGTTTCAAGGTTTTGGGTGTCAAGCTGTTAGCTCTGATATGGGTGAGACGTAGGGTCCTGAGACTTTATGGCTGCACCTTTACGATAAACTGATGCTTGATTCCGGCTGTAACTGCACCTACTACCTTCAATTTTCAGGATGGTCAGTGATAACGATAAATCATTTATTGTGGGCCAGCATTAGAATGTCCAAAACTTTTCGAACTATTTTATATTACGAAGAACCTACCGGTCATCATGGTGACACTAATCAGCTTGTTTGTTTCCAAGTTGTTCGGAGGATAAAATAGTTTTGAAGAAGTTTGGACATTGCAATACCACCCCTGCAAACTTTTAGTTTACCGGAAATGCTAACACCATTAAGTCATATAGTTCAGTTCATGGTCCGCTAGCTGTATGGTGGCCATTCCTCTAGCAGACTTTATCTCGCTATTACGCCATAATACTTGCAGTTTAATCTTTCATCCTCATTAACAGAAACTGGCTCGACCCACTAGACCGACTGAGCGACAAGAAAACTAGTCACCTGCGTCAGTAAAACTGCTGTAATAGTCTCTCGAGCGATTTAATTGGTAAGATAATGGATTATGGCGATCCAGTTGGGGAATATCATGCTCTAGTGTTGAATAGGGATTAGTAGTAAAATAGCAAGTATCGTTATCATAAGTGGGCGGCCCGAGGTTTTGGGTGTAGGAATAGAGGCATACATTCTGTTTAGAGCGTGATCATGGCCACCAAATTTTCTCCACGAATCTATCAAACACACCTAGTTAGTTCAATTATATAAAACCTATTTAAAGCTGAGTATACACTTCTACCAAGGTTGTATTTACCGTAGAATTCCTGACACATGGAATCACGAATTGTTCTGAAGATGGTATCGACAGATCAAGAACTGAACAGCCAATTGGAAATTTGGCCTCTCTCTATAACCAGCATTTATCTTGAATCTTGTTACAATTAGGTTTCCAAGGCCTGAACGGATATATTTAAAGGTTACTATATTGGCAAAGTGCACAGCTAGAAACATGTTGAAACATTTAGGGTCCAAAGCTTTTCCGAGTTTTCGTTTCTATAATATTATATTCATGATAATTATAACCTTTGAATCATTAATCCAGGAGTACCACTCATGGATAATGACGAGCAGACGAATTGTTGTAGACCTCTGCTGGCTCTACCACTGTGGATAGCCTTTGATAGTAAGCGAGAGGGTTTGAGATGAAAAAACATACGAAGTCTATTCGGAAGCCTTTTCAAAAATATTAAGCCCCACATCGCCCAAAAGGGCAGTAGTAAATGCGCAATATGAGTCCGTTTAGAAAGCCATAACAGGAAAACGAAAGCAAATCTAAAAAAATGCTTCCGAATAGCCTAGTTTATTTTTTAGTCTACAACTTCCTCGCTTACTATCATAGGCCATCTTCAGCCGTTGGGTTTTGAGCAGTATCATCATAGGGCTTGATTGACAGGCGGACATTGTGGCAGCGGGCGTTATGGTAATACATCGGCTTAACGAAAAGTTTTTTTTTACACTGGCAAAGTTTGGAACTCTTTTTTTGTCGCATGATGCACGAACCAGCCGTGGCTCGTTTGTCACTCCTTGTTCGGCATGTTCGACGATCGGCCTGCACTGCAGCAAGCGTGCTCGGGGCCCGCTGATGGGATGGAAGCGGCGTCGGTCCCCAGGGAAGCACAACTTCATCAAACTCCGCTCACATCGGCCGGGCGACGCAGAGCGAGCTCGTGTGCTCCGTCGAGCAGAAAATGGCCTCGAATATTGTCACTCGCGAAATGTGTGTAGTCGGAAGGTAGCTGCCATGCTACATATATATCGGTGTCAGGGATGGGAAAACTGGAAACCACCCGGTCGACCCTCGTGCTTCGCTGAGGGGGCACGGGGTACGGGGAGTCAAAGTTATTCGTGGTACTTTGATTGATTGATTGATATATTAGCCTTCACGGAACGTCTGCGATCATAATGAATAATGTGATCAATATGCCAATATTATGTTTCAGGAAACCCAAATACGTTCAGTATAAAAGGTATCAAAAATGTACTAAGCATTGAACCAGCGAGTTATAGGAGGCACAATTTTTTTTTTTTCTCGCGATTGGAAATCCTACCTTTTGATGTATGCTGTCATTCCAAAGAATTCAAGATTTTTTTTGTACTTTGGGGCTTTTTAGACTCTAAACAATGTGCAGATCAGTCTTCGAAACGGTCACGCATACAGTAATGAATTGATATTTCAAGATGAATCTAAAGAATCCATGAAACTTTGTTCAAAATATATAAATCACTTTATGTCAATTTCTAAGTTTTAGTTTCCAGCCCACATGAGCTCCCAACTGTATTGCAGATTGATTGAGGGGGAGGGGGATGGAAATACGGACTGCAGATAAGTAGATGTCTGCGCCGTTTTTGTGGGGACTATCCCACAATTAGACTGATATGGATTGTAAGCATATCACAGAAATCCACCGATAGGATAGCCATGCAGTCACCCCTAACCTCCATAACTTTTAATTAACACGTGCAAGATGAAAAGTGTTGCCATTTGCACTTCCCAAACGCGTCCACGTGACTGAACCAATATGTCGCGTGGCCATTTTTGATATAGACTCTGTCAATCAACGGCCCTAGCAATTCCACCCAATCTGAAATTCCGCGTGGCAGCAGCAAACCGCGCGGACAAAGCGTTCTCTGTTTACACGCGAGCATGCAAAGCGAGGTCCCCAGAGGGCCCAGATGGTAAATCGAGTGTGAGCAATTGATATACCACCCCCATCGTTCGCCCACCCCCCCTACAGCCACCCAGCCCCCCCCAGCCCAATCACACATGCTCAACGGCATGCAATCATTGTTTTTACACCCCATCACAAGTCGATACTCACGGGATTTGCACGATGATTAAATAAGGCTCTGCGAAAGCTGGTCTCGTTAATTTTGTGCATGGCTAATGACGTAAAGCTTTAGCTTGTTTCGGCCGACATAAATATACATGCGTGCTGCTTTTGCGTTTTGGTTGTGGATTGATGGCCACGACGGGGACAAAAGATACTGCAGATATTCGATAGGCTGCATATGTTTGGTTCAAATTCATACATGCATGGTCATAGTGAATGTAATGCAAACTATGAGACTGAACTGCATATACTTAATGCGGTGGTTTTTATAAAATTGGGTGCGAACCAGCTAACGGCTCAGTGCATTTTTCTAACCCAATGTAGGGGCATACACGTATTATTTTCAGGCGTTCGATGGCTTTTTTAAGAGCGCACAATGTATACCTCTAAACAAAACGTAAGTATCGCTTCATAAAAGGTATCTTACCATATACCAACATTCACTAAATTACTTCAAGTTATCTCCTTCGTAGTGCCAGTAGGTTCTACATAATCTTTTGTTTTATACATGTATATATACATTATATAGTGACCAGTCGTCTATATAACCAGAAGTTCTTGGTGTAGTAACCAGAAGTTCAAACTAGTGGTTATATTTAACCAGTAGTGTTATATAAATTTTTAAAGTCCAGTTGTTAACAAGGAGAAGATTCCATCTCCTCCCCTCCCATTGATTTTCCCCGTGTCAAAAGTTCGACCTCTTAGATGGAACATACAAACTTAACAGTATAGATCACTGAAATGTGCGTCTATATTCTGTCTCACAGAAGCCCCTGAAAAAGTGGACACTAAAGTTCGCGAAACTCTGGGAATTTTTTAGTGGACTTCTTAGCATTCTTACCCAGTTTGTGAAACAGTTTTCTTTCAAACTAGTACTAATATTACGAGCTTAACCTGAACCAAAAGAATTTGATTGTATCTGGAGAGTTTTACACCACTAATTCCCAAACTGTGCATCACAATTCTCTTTTCAGCGTTGTCGCCTTCCTCTACAAGCAATGACGCCTCCCTCATGGCGCTCGCAATTTCTCACCGCACGAACCTCGTCTGCACCCCGTGTGGTCATTGTTGGACCACGCGGGGCATCGGTGCCGCGGATAATTTCGTGGCTAACCCGACACCCCCGACACCCTCTACAGATCGTATCCCGCTGCGACGGAAAACTGTGGCCGGCCGCCGGGGCGATTAGACGCGTATAGGGGGGCGATTAGCCGTGTCTGTCGTCGATTATTATGTCATGAATCAAATCGGCAGCGGCGTTTAGTGGGACCTGGATGCGGATGATAACGCGGTACGCGTATAACATATAGCATTTTCTGTTGAGTGTGTTTAACCCAAGAAGAAGCTGCTATTTTGTTAGCTGTGGTTATTTCCTTCAGTGACGTAGTTTTCAACTTTTACCTCATAGACTTTGTTGGGAATATTAACCGTGGGTTGTTTTATTTCAGGGAAGTTATGCATCACGCTTTTTACAGTCGAGGCTGGTACGTAGTTTCCCGATTGACTCTTGTCATTATCTAGACGTCATGTAGCCTTGAGCACAAAACAACATAAAAATCAATGGAAGGATTTGATTTTTAACAAAGGTCGCGAGTTCCACCAACTTTTAATCCAATTTTAAACCATGTTTGTATTTCTGGAAGAGTATTGGGAAAATGGAAAATGCAAATATTAAATCAAGTGTAAACTTAGGATAATAGTTGGTGGAGATTGCAGTTTTGTGACGACCACAGAACAGAACTACCATCCAATTGCGAGCAGAAAAATGCAGTCCCCCAAAACCCCAAACCCCACACGGACACTGAGTGATTTCTGACCACTTGGCAGCTCAACGACAGAATCCCACTCTCTCCGAGGTGTCCACGTACGAGGCGAGACGACACATGTACATGAAAAGAGGGGGTGAAACAGTGGACATACGAAGGGCTCATCGAGTGTTTTCCCAATGCAGCCCCGTTGCATGTTTTCATAGCGCTCTCGAGAGCGGTCTCCAAAGTTGGGGCTCTCGCCGCCTCGCGTATGTGTTGAGTCATACTATACAGAGTACTAAACACTTGTGGTTGGAAATGGCAAGAGATGTTAGCCCCAAAAAACAATAGGGCGGAATCGGAAATGTTGTGGAGGATATGAGATGTCTGTGGAGTTCGCAGTCGTTTTTTGGGATAAAAATAAACATTTCAGCGGCTTTATCTGAAAATAAATGAAGCACGTTTCAAACCGAGGTGAACGTCATCCAATGAGATTGTCGTCATGATGATCAGCTATCGACGAAAATCCTTTTACGTGAACTTTGGTTCTGATGATATTTATTAACTGGATTACGCCTCATCAATTCTGGTTTTTCGACAAAGTTTATCAGACACATTCATGGATTCTTTTATGAGTTCCTAATTCCACCTTCTCACAGATCTGAATTCTCAATACCTTATGCCGCAGGAAAGGATGAATCAAAGCCGGAATTCTTGTACAGTAGACTAGAACCCTAAAGTTCACAATCACCTGATCATATCACATTACGATATTCGAGGAAAGGACTTACTATATTGTGTAACATGGATTCCTTGTTCTCTAATGCTTTAATAGGCTTAATGCATATATCTGCAACAGAAGAAAATAATGCTGTTATCGAAAATGTCAAACATATCGTCATGTGGACTCAACCCGGCGTTAAATCCATCGGGCTGCTGCTTGACGCTTAAGTTTACTAGCCATATTATTCATAGCTCGAAGCCAGACATAACAATTGAGAGGCAAGGCAACCATAGCATGCTTTAAGCTTGCTGTAAAATGTGTTGCTTTGGTTGATACCTCGGGCCGTTCCTCATCAACCCTTATTTCTCGACTGGTTCAAGTGATCTCCGACCAACCTTCTGCTCTTCGGCAAGCCTAAGGGATGCACAGCAGCGGAGTACACAAAAGGGAAGTTTTTGTCATCGTCGTTTATGAGAGACCCAGAGAAGATATTTTAAGAGGAAGTCGTGTTCCCAACTTAAATCATGTCAAATTCTATATAA
>QKMV01000928.1:0-18523 GCA_003287335.1 Lednia tumana
GTGTGTGTGTGTGTGTGTGTGTGTGTGTGTGTGTGTGTGTGTGTGTGTGTGTGTGTGTGTGTGTGTGTGTGTGTATATTGAAAGATTCAGGGTGGAGGCTGTTGAGGTCGGAGCGGTCCAACACGTTTGGGTGCGATGATTGCGATGTGTTGAACTTGAAACTTCAATCTACCAGCAAACGGTTGGCCAGCTTCCACAGATCCTGGTTTATCTTAACTTGTAAATGATTGGAATTATATATATAGACAGTAGACACGTAATTGTGAGATAAACGCCGTCCGCTCTGCGCTAACAAGATGTAAACGTTTCGGACACGAGTAAAACGATTTGCACATTTTTCATTTTTGTCGGGCTTTTGTGTCACTTTCGTCGTTACGACTGTTAAGTGATTACATCATCAAATCATTGGCTGCATCGAAAGCAAATGTACACGGCATGTGGTCGTATATTACAAAAGACCTCCACGGCTCTCGCAAGATATGTCCAAAGAAAAAAGTTGTTAATGGAATTTCGAGCGGAGTAGCACGCTCGGTGGAAAATAAACAAAATAGGTAACTAATAAGTGGCGATTGTGTGGCAGTGGTCGCTACATACGGCCACGGGCACGCGTAGAGGAATGCGTTTAATCGCCGCGGCGGACTTACCACTCGTCGTGACTGTGATTTTCGATCACGAGAAAGAAATCAATCGACATTATTATCCAGCCGTAAATTCATCCTCGAAATGATACAACCACTCAGCTAACACCTTCCAGATCCGCATGAGATATATATCAGCCATTGGATAAGAGGCTAATCTTCTGATCATCCCCTTCAAATAAATATTGCGGAAGCTCTCGCAATCGCGCGGTGATATTGATGGGGTAGTGGCCGAGTAAACAGGGCGTAGTTTTATAGGGTGAAGATTTCCATCCCCTCAATACAGCCAAGAAAAATCGCGTCACGTCCCCGTGAGATGCATCGGTAACTGTATTATCGGCGCGCGGATATAACCAAGGGCGGAACAAAGACCTGGGAAATCGTTAATGGAAGCAATTTGGCACGACTTTTTCCTTGGGAAAGGGCACGAAAAGGATATAGGGTGGGTGGGGTGAGAATGGGGTGTGGGGGGGGGACATTAAAAGAAATGACGACGAGTCAGTTATGAGTCACCCCCAACCAGCCAAACTTTCTCAGAAGAAAACGCAGGCTTTAATCGAGACCCTTAACGCTGAGTCCATGATGATAATATGCTTTAAACACCCCCACTAATAATAAAACGTGCCAGCGCTGCAATTAACAACAAGTTATGTGGGAATTAGACAACGGCCTGATATTTATAGGCTTCACGACGCATGCGTGTCATTATCATAGAGGCAGATTTGAGCTTTTTAAGAGCTAAAAGTTGCGTTGTTTACGGTACCTCCTATACAAAGTATCTGCATATGAAGGCGGGATATTATAGTGTATAGGAAAGATGAGCCGGCCGTCATTACAGTTCTGTTACAAATTACAGCACTCCGCAGTATTACGGCCATTACGCTTCTCTGTGAAGTAGTTTATCACAACGCAGTTACAGCGCCAAGCACCACGATGGCCATTATAACTGTAGTATAAGCACGGACTTTTTCTGGAGCACGCCGCGCGCGAGGAACGATGGGTTTCATTTCAAATGCGAATGCTGCTCGTTGTTGCGTGCTGCGTGGTTTCGTTTCATGCGATGTGGAACGCGAATGCAGACAAGCGGCATACGCAGAGTCGACCTCGCGACATTCGCATGTCGCACAAAACGCAACCACACAAGAGGAAAGCAGTTTAGTGACTCGATTACTCGTGCGGCCGACGGAAGCCAAATTTAGACGTCATATCAGGCGAGTAGCGCTGATGTGAATTGTGTTGGAGGGTCTTTTAGTAAGAGAACGACCGTATCCCGAATCGAAGAATACACCCTCGCGCGTTGCTCTGCTCTCGATCGCCTTCAGCTTCTTTTTGTATCGGTCGTCTGTTTTCTGTAACGATCCTCCCGTTTTCAACGACTCGACATGAAATATGAGAAGAAATTATTTTTCTTTGTTTGCTATTCTCCAGTTGTTTTTTTTTTTATCTGTCTTTCGTGCGGTTAAGTCATTAGTCGTGACTGAGCCATACATACGGCTCTAGAAATAGTTCCACCCATCACCGAAAAGCCCGTGTCTCATCCCCGAGCACCGACTCCCACATGTGTTGCGACGTTGGGTTAGGATCTGGACCGATGAGGATGTGATAAAGAAGACGTGTTGAATCAGTTCGCGGAGTCTAGAATCTCGATCGCACGCGGCGAATGGACCAAGAAGTCTACATTGTGGACTACGAAGCGTGCACAGATTATGGATTTTCATAAATGCGCTGCAGACATCATTGCCGGCCGGCCGGCCGGCCCTTGGCCCATGCCTTGGCCGTGGCACTACGGCGACTCGAAGCCACGATGCCATCGCCACTTGCTTTTTGCCCCTTTTATGATGAACTTTGAAACCGAGCCAAGCCGTGCGAGACTCTCCCCTAAGGCATTGTCCGCACGTGAAACTAAACAAGAAAATGATTTTATTACCGCGATGCTATTAGCAAGAAACAAGAGGGGCTTAATGGCGCCCGGCGCTTACGTGTCGCCAGTATCGTTTTTGTGCGTCTAAAAATGGTAATCGGTGAATCAAAAACTTCACTACTCATAGCCACGCGGGCGATGTGAAAGCAACGTAAAGCGCTATACAATCCGATGGGCTGGAAATTCGGCTGCATATTTTGTAGCAGAACATCGTGCAGAGTGTGACTTAACAGCGGGCGAACGCCAAACGTGGCGGCCACACCGCATGTATTAGTCGAGTTTCATATTTCGCACGAACCGAGTTACAATTGATTTTACTGCTGCGCTGCCAACAGGCATTGGTCAACGAGGAGACAGTATAATGATGGCTGTTATTATTCTAGTCGAGCACGAGACTGTGCTGCATTGTTGAGGTTATCGACGAGGAGGGTGCTGACCGTATCCTGGTGCAGGGCCTAGTAAACGTAACACGTCGCGCGCCGTGTAATAATTGCCGATCGCAGAAGGCAATAATAATCATAACATCGGTCGAAGGGAGGGATGAAGGGAAACATCGATGACGTGTCTTTCCCTGCGAGCGAGGGTTCCACCAGCACCTCGGGCCGGCGAAAGTACCGAGCCACCCACAACCGTGTGGTGTGGTGACTCACTTATTGCATTACTGCCTCCCTTGGCGCCCTCGTCGTGCGGGGACCAACCGCACCTTGGTAGTCGGTGCACCCGAGCGCAACGGGATTATCCGTTTCCGCAAACACGTATCGGTGACGATATTAGTTTTTTTACGAATCGTAATCGACTTGCTGTATGAAAATATTAAGGGTCGGTGGTTGGTTAGCTAATTCTGTTTTGGATTTCACGAAGCGGCACACAGCCGACGACATATCTATTACTCCCTCCGCACTGCACTCTCCACGTCGCAACCGTCCCTAATAATGCTAATAAACGAGTACCCTACACACTAGACTTTCCCTTCTGCAAATTCAATTAGCAATCATTGAAGCTGATAATTAATGTCTTGTAAGTTGTAACGGCGTAGTTTGACAAAGTTTACGAGCTCAGATTGTTCGCCCGTGGATACGCGACTAGACTAAGGCGGATTCCCGACACACAGACATGAATAATAAAATTGAATCCGGCCTCCGAAGAGGGCACTAAATCTCGGGGATCTAAATCATGCACGCGCGTCTGATCGCGTTGCATCGCGTTGCGAGCAACCAAGCAAGGGTGGCAGCCAATCGCCCAGGCTATGTTTGTTATTGTAATTTCCTGGTCCGGTCCAGGTGTGTTCCATGTGGGAGTCTGCAGGCCGCCTGAGCTAGAGAGCAGAGGCGCGGGGTCGGGTCGGGACGTGTGGGCGTTTAGGGGATTTGCTGCGAGAGTGAAACACCCCTGCGCAACGACTGATTAACCGACGAGATAAAAATACACACGGCAAGAGTTTTGCCCGAAATCCACGAGCACATCTGGACTTGATCAGCGCTGACAAGGTGACAGCCTCTGGAGACTGGGAAAGATGCTGTACGGGGAAATGGTAGCTCATCATTCAAATGATCAAATCCCAAGAATTGAAACCTTTGGTCATGTTGATTGCATTCGCTCTAAGGCGGGATTGCTTCACGAATTACTACACACTTGCATGCGTTTTAACTCAATGCTCGGATGGATCAGATAACAAGAATTGGGTTGAGTGAGAATCTCAACGAGAGGAATATTAAATGAAACCAGAAAGCTCTTGGCGAGAAAAGAGAAGAGGGTGTCGATTGGAAGAAACTCGAGCGTCACAAGTGGGATGAAAGATAATGACGCATTGGGGACCGAGGGAGCAAATACTAGCGATGAAAGGGTTGCACACAGCACACGTTGTTTACAAGTCTATGTCACAAAAGATCCATTAAAAAAGAAATGTTCGCGCATAACGGGTACCTAATTATGAATTGTGTCACAACAATTCCACCCACGTTCTGGCCAACAAAAAAAAACATACAATGCAAAAAAACAGTTAATTGGCGACTCG
Source organism: Lednia tumana (assembly GCA_003287335.1). Lineage (NCBI taxonomy): Eukaryota > Metazoa > Arthropoda > Insecta > Plecoptera > Nemouridae > Lednia > Lednia tumana. The sequence goes on from QKMV01000928.1 coordinate 4,574, forward strand.
CGGACATGACTCGCGGACATGACTCGGTTTGAGGGAGAGACGCTTGAGGAAGCGAGCGAGCGAGCGAGCGAGCGACTAACGAATGGTCATTGTGGTCATCGAACATCAGAATCAGATATCGCAGCTCGCTAGTTGATTTCCACGAACGACGCATGTATAACCGGACTATAACGACGGTGATTGACGCCGTGCCGAGCTGAGATGTCCGAGACGAGGTGAGCCTCTGTACCGTGAATTGTTATTTACGCTGCATCTGAGACGAACTTGGTCGACGAGATCGTTACGAAGCTATTCATTGCACATGCACACGTTGCCGATGCAAGCCGGCAATTGAATGCCCATTGAAATATCGAGGAAACACACTTCCATGCATCGACGATCAATGGTGTAGTTAGTAGTTACAATACAATGTACATCGTCTAGCTACAACCTCTATCGTCGTGTGTGCATGCAATGTTTAGTATTGTCGCGATGTACACAATATGCAACAATATTCCCCTATGCCCAGTAAGTCTTTCTCATGCTCTCATCCTGTCTGTTGCACAGTGCTTTGTGCATCAAACGCTGGATTGTATACATGCCTAATATTATTTAGAAAGCATTTTGTCGGCTGCGTTCTCGTTTGTCGACGATGGTGTGTTATTTTCGGTCCAAAAAGCCTCACAAACAAGCGTTGTTCGTTACGCAATCGTGGTGTGTTTAATTAGACAAACTCGTCCAAACTGTTCGAAATGTTAATCAAACTCCCCTCCCCATCCCATCCCGGTATAGGTGCTACTGCTAGAGGTCATAGGTACCTATTATCAAACCAAGATCTGTGTACGTTATCTAAAAATAGATCGCATGTGCATTTAAATTGATAGCACACGAGCGCGTGAATCTTGTCTGTAATGCAACTGTTATACAATCGTGCCTAATCCAGAAATAATATTGCTGCACGTTGTTGACACAACAGGTTTATCCGTCGGCCGAGCATATTGTGTCCGATTGCACGTAGTATTACGTTGATGCATGTATAGGCTCATGGCGCACGGGCCGGTGCAGTAAAGAGACTGGAATAGACTGCCATGTTCATCCCAGGGGGGCGTTACACTGCGTGACAAGACTCGATAAACCTAGTCTATGCTGTGTCTGACAACCAGCTTCCAGCTTCCAGCTCCGGCTAGGCAGATGCAGCTGCCACCGAAAAGTGTATCATCGATATTTATTGGCCGTGTCAATATTAGTGCCATTCGAGCGGAGCCGAGCCGTAAACAGGCTCACGAAACGCCGCGTTCTCCCATCGCCCCCATCATGGAAGTGACGTGCGCTTGCGAAATCCGCGACCCGATAAATTATTGCCCATTTCAATTGGCAAATAATGAACACGGCCGATTGGCGTCGGTATAAATAGGACAAAGAGCAAGCAAACAATACTGTGATTGATGTTTTTAAACATTCCCTCCTACATATATCTGTGTATGTATGTGTGTGTGTGTGTGTGTTAGTGTGCCATTACCTTTTCCAAACATTTTGCTCTGCTTGTCGTCGCCATAGGAAAACGTTTGTGGCGGCATTTTCGAGCAACCTCGCTCAGAATCCGCACAGCAAAGAAGTGCACTGGCACATATGAACGCACTGAACACGATTACGCGAGATCGTGAATGAGGAAGAGGTTGCGGTCGGACACTGGTGCAGTGTAGGCCGCGTCCGAGCGGAGACTGAAATATCAATTTGTCCGAGGACGAGCCGCAAGTTTACATGCTCGTATGGGAAGTGGGAGACCACAGTGCCACTTCCGTCCGTCTCGGCTCCCACTCTACAACACAAGCAGTCGGTATCCATGGTAGCACGCTGGGCGCGCGAGGGCCCCTTTCTCGTCCGACGGTCGGTCGTATGCTAGACGAGGTACTCGCTCATGACAACGTCTCGAAACAACACCCGGACAGTCTACACTAATTGGAGATACGAAGGTACAAGTACCAAGTACGTTTCGCGAGTGTCGTCGAGAAGCTAAACTTCGTAGTACACCGTGAGGAGTCACGACTTAGCTTAACAAGGCCCAATTGAGGAGAGAATATTATTTGCTTGTTTTTGAATTCAGTTTGTAATTCGCAATCCAAAGTTACGACCCAACGTGCCCGAAATAACAGTTCGTCACTCGAGCAAAATTAACAAACTCTGTACGCATCCCACGCAAAACAATTGGCTGCCTTTGCATATCGGTTTTAGTAGTGGCAGTCTATTCTTCACATGCATTGTGTTCGCCAACTTCTTCGACTAAACACGAACACAACAATAAACCAGTTAGTTCAGCGACGATAATTATTATCATTTGTGCCTGTTTATAGTGCGATACGGAAGCCGCCATGGGCGATCTCTTCGATCTCTTCCTTCCCGACTTACAAACTAATGAAAAAAGTAGCCAAGTAAAGTCGAAACGCAGAGTTTTATCTACAACAGCTCTACATACGACATGCGGCAATAAATAAATCTCGGGATAATTCCGAACGTATCACATTAAACGCGGGGTTAATTTAATAGGGGTGATTTCGGTTTACGACTTTTTAACTATCGCTGTCGCCATCGCTCCCACCGAGTAGTGTTCCACATCCACAGTGCATCATGTGGTAGTGATTTAAAAAGCAGCCCACATACAAACAAGCATGGCCGGCTGCTTGATTCGTATGAAACCGTTGATTGATGCAACGCATGTCACATCCCGCGGGCAACATAAAAGAGGATGTGCCTCATTCTCGGAGCAACAACGCTGGGTTGCGCAATTACTGGACGCAATTTTATCATGCCATTGTGAGGTACCTTCATCACGGCTCACCAATGCATGTTCAAAACAATGCTGTTCTACATTTAGGAAGGTCAAAGGTACACAAGAACCTAATTTTATCTCCTGAACGACCAAAATATATACCTTAGCCGAGAAAGCCCGTTTAAGTTCTGGACATGACCGAAAAGAGGCAAACATTAGAAACCGAAGCAAATGAAAGAATGGGGGGAAAATCTAGACTTTCTCAAATGGATATTTACTCCAAGGTGAGGTCTCGATTTTTTCCCTTATTCTTTCATTTACTTGGGTATGTCTTAAGCTTGCCTTTTGCGGTCTTGTCCCGTGCATGCACGGTTTTTTTTTTGGCAATTTGTAAATATATTTTTCAAGAGGGTTTTAAGCAATGAAACGCCTCTGCAAATTAACCGTTTATTCTCCACCAATAGGAGCCTTCTCCAAGAAGCAGAGAATGCTCTGCGAAGACTATTCCGTTCTCTTTCAGCTTGTCTATATCTTACTCTGTCATCTGTGCTCTATTAAATTTTTAATCGCTGACTTTGAGCAATGACCCTCCTTCCCCAGGCATATCGACTTTTCTAATTCTGCATATTTCCCTGTTAGTGTTTCGTCTTCGCGGCGATTACGTTTTGGGGCTACCAATTTTGAAGTTAGAGCTGTTGCGATACTTACAACGCAGCAGACAGTCTCAAACTGCGGCCCGCGTCGGCGCGACCGATTGCAGATCAAGCGGGGATCACGAAGGATGTGCGCGTTAGCCTTGTGCGCACAAGCTTTGCGTTACCCATGCTAGCGTTTTATTAGAGCAGATAGATAACAAGTATAGTGGTAAGTGATTGTTTCTCCAAAGTAATAGTATTTAAGAATATAAATAATAGAACATATTAAGAGAATGTATCCATAAATTAGAATTGTATTTCTATTTTCTACGCGTGGGCACTGCCACAAGTAAAAGCTCGTCATTTACAATACACAGTAAACAAACATGAGGAGTCCTCCTCGCGTTGGTCATTAGTCAAAACTGTTTGTTGAAGTCACAATCTGACACCCGACAACTGATTTTGGACGAGTGAGTTGTCATGCAGGGAAATGCGTCTTCCCACCAAACTCAAACGCTATCTCAACTATCTAGCAAATGAATACCAATCTAAAAGCAGTTTCTACAGATTGTAAAATATTTTTATTATTCAAAACCCGCACAAGTATAACAACGTCATGCGGGAGATAAAAGTTAGGGTGCGAAGTGAGAACGTGTCTTAATTTACTAAAAGCCTGTGACCGCGAGCGCAATGTTGCGAGGCGAGGTCAAATCCATTCATTGGGCCGATAAAGCCCTGTTTGCAAATTTCGATCATCAATAGATGCATTGTTTGCCATGCACGTCGCGAAACAAACTTCAGCTGGTGCCGCGGGCCAACTGCCCCGCTGACATACTGCTGATGCTCACATATTGCTGACTGCAATCTGACATGATACAAGCGCTGATAACAAGGAAAATAGACTGACGTGTCATGCATTCGGTGATCTGTGAACTGTAATCAGTCACTGAAAACCGTGAATGGGGTTCCTTGTTCATTCATTTTAAAATCATCATTTACACTACTTTTTACATGCATTTCCTGTGTTGATTTAAAATTATAGTGTGATCTTAGATAAGACACTGACCTATTCGGAAAGTTCACTAAAAGGTCAGAAAAACGACCAAATCGCCGCCGTTTTTTATTCCTTTGTAAGGTTGGTTTCGTCTTTCAAAAATATACCTTGCACTTCTGCTCATTCAACAACGTATCAACAACGTTATGGGTTTTAAAAAAACTACCGACCACAAAAAACTAATCATAAAACCAACAGGCGTCCCTCGTACAAAACATCCAATGCACAACAATGTGGCCAATCAATATTATGTTTTTGGTCTTTTCTTCACTTAATCTTTTTATGTCTCTCTGGACAATGTTTGTATTGTGTTATTCAAACCAATCATGTTAACGCGACGATATCTTTAGTAGGATCAACCGATCTGTGATAACCTACATTTATATCAGACACGATCAATTTGATGTGATACTTATTAGCATGACCTTTGGCCCCCGAGTATTTACCATAGTAAACCGAAATTGGTTGATAGTCTAATTGAAAGATTGATACCTCCACAGAGAAACAACCATCTGTTTGGTCGCAGCATTTGAATGCACGCACGGGAATCGAGATTAGAAAACAGTTAGCCTCACGAAAGCAGCCGGGGAAATGGCTTTTACACGATTACGAATCGTAAAAATCACGATCAGGATTCCCGGAAGACCTGCTTTACCGGAAACGTTCTACCGACAGCCACGGCAACAAACTCGAATACGCATTGGTAAACTCGTTTGCAGGTTCATTCCGTTGCACTTGCAAGCTGCAACTGCACCGATGGTTGCATGCAGCCGATGCAACCACGAATCGAAGCGTGCATCCACTCTGATCGTCGGAAAAGTGATGGGTCGGAGAAAAAAGACGATTAAATCAAAATCCCTTGCTAAAACAAGGTTCCCGATTTGTGATTAAAGATTGTTGATTGATGAAATCATGATAATTGCATAGCATTCCCATCATAACGTATACCTAACTAAAATGCGTGGAAGTGTACCGTATCTCTGGAAACCAATGGACGACCCCCCACCCAATATAAGCATAGAAAATGTAACGTCTCATCTACGAAATTGTCTGTATCACCGATCAAAATACGAAGTATGTTAAACTCCGTTAAATTGATCAGCCAAACCCACAATTTAAGTACATACAATCGAGCAATAAACCAATAGTTTAACGTTGCTGAGCAAACTAGCACAATTTGAGCGCCGATCGTTGGTGATTGTGATATCTCTGTTCTCGCTGCGTCAACATTATTAGGCCAATTTCAACCAAACTTAACTTCCATCGAAAATACTATGAGCAACGAAAACAGGCATAGTGAACCGAAATGAGTGCACTACGGTCACATTAAGCACTTGATAAATCGGAGGCAATTAATTCCGCGCCAATAAAACACCGAACAACGGCTTTCCCTCACATGTACTCTCACGCAAAAGGCTGGATCAAATCCTCCAATTCATTCTTATCATCCTCGCGATGACTATATAGCACAGCCGAAAGCAATTACTTTCTTTCTTCACCCTCCAATTTCTCAGAACGACGTACTAGATCCCACATAATATCCCTCGTCGACGAAAGTGCAACAGGGCTTCCTCTCTCTCTTTCCAGTTGCCACACTGCAATCCATCGCTTTATAGCCACGTTCCAGACAGACGTATTGTATTGATCTCCTGATTTGTCTGCCCTTGCCCGCTTACTACGCATAACTCGACCGGTAGAAGGAAGACCAACACTCTGTGGACATCACACAATATTCGCCGAATGCAAATGTGCCATCTCGTTCGGCGGACAACAGCAGTCAGTATAGCACGTCGTCGAAACGCAAATGTGCCACACCCCATTTGCTGTCGCACAATGTCGATAACGCGTAACGCGTAACGCATTAGTGCGTGTGTTGTGAGCACGGTTTGATAATCCCCCCTTACTTCAGTCGATAACAACACTTCCCACTTTGAAATGCATGCAAATTTCAAGAAATAGCTACTTGACCTAACGATATGTATATAACGTGAAGCCCCTGAAATGTGTCGGGAAACAAACTCGACGTTTCTCGTCACGTGCATGGTCTCTTTGAAGACTCAATATGTTATTATAGACGGTCACAAAATCCGACTTCCGGATTTTAAAAAGGTTTCTGAACACGAATGTGACAAAAATCAGTTGATATCTCTGTCTAGTATAGACATTCGGCATGTAGGTACGCAGACAACAAAGGTTTCGTCAATTTAGCACGCATAGACGCATACTCTACGCATGCTAGGTGTATGTACAGTATTTCTCAAAATTCGCACCAAGAAGAGGTATGTTTAATAGCTCACTATAATGGTGATTTTTTTACATATTGGAATATTATGTATCTCTCGATGCCTTTGGGGAGCAGAGGGCTCTTGACATCACTCGACACGGATAATTATACAAATAATTAGCCGTTCGTGTTGGTACGCGAAATGTGTGTTCCCGCAGCTTTTCCCTCGACGCTTGGAGTGGAGTGCATGCCGTCATGTTGCATGTCGGCGGCTCGCAAGACCGGGCCGGCCGTCACTCAGGCCCAACATAACATCCAAGTGACCCACACGATGTGCGACGAGCGCAATTAACAAAACAGTTCTCACTGCTCAAATCGACCCCGAAGAGACACGTTTCCTGCTTGCTGGCAGAACGAGCAAGCACTAGCAGACGCAACTTTCGGCTGAGAAGTCGATTCCGAAAGGGGTTATTTTTAGAAGAAACTCTCTCGATATTACGTCTCGTTTCAAGTCGCAGTTTACGTCCCAATATTAACTTCCTAGAACGATTATAATTGCCCGGTGATTATTTATCTACGGATTCTTTTGATGCTAGCAAGGCGACTACCGAGCCTCTTTACTAGCTGGTAAGTCGTAACGAAAACAAATCGTCTTCCCTCCAGTCTTTACGTTCAAAGTATGAACGACATGAATGAATAGCGCACAACTGAAGCTCACACGAAGCCAGCATGTGGCCGTGTTCCTAAGATTGCGTTCGCACGTGCATAGGTGAAGCTGCACACATGCAGGAGCAGGCTGTAAGAGACATCCAATGCGGATATAGCTGTTTGCAATATTGTGGCGTGAACCGCACACGTGTGGTGTGGCGCCCTGTCAGCTGTGCGGCCCTTCGACCGAGACAGGCACCGTGCGCGGCTCGCCCCCGCACTTTCGCAAAGAACTAAACTTAGCCGCAGCCAGCGCGTCCCCGACGACGGCAGAGAACATGATCAATCGGGGGATGCAACGCAATGCAGGCCTGCTACTCTGTGATCGACAACGTGACCAGTTCGACAGGGTGTGGTCGCGACCAGAGCAAGAACAACTCGCAGAGAGGTAATTGAGACGAATGCCAATCGAACGCAACCATAACAATAAACAGATATCAGCGTCGCGGCTATGAGAGATTGTTGTGATACGCGGCGCCATACAGTATACGACGTTACCTGGGAACACGTCTTTCAGCTCTGGACTTCCTCGGGCCCAGCCGTTGCGCTGCTGGATGATACACTGAAACATGATGGCTCTCGGATGGTGGACGAACAACACTTCCTGTTCGATCACATCGTTGTTCGCACGGATTGATTGCTGGGTCTGGTTCGCGGCCGGGCGGGCGGGTGGGTGGGATTGGACCTCTTGGTGGACCGCACTGGATGCTGGAACCGAGCTGACTGGATCGCGGCGCGGCGCGACGAGCGCTTTGCAAGGGAAAGCCGACTCGGTGTGTATCTCCGTGGATCGGAGAGCGGCCGTGAACTCGGATATGTTCGGCTGGAGCCGCTTGTTGCCCGTGAACCCTGGTGGCTGGTTGGCTGAGGGGAAGCTCGGGCTATGGCGGGACCCGGAGGGGGACGTTTTTTAGACAATTATTTTCAGTTTTGTTTTCGGAGTTTGGCCGTGACACCAACTGCCATGCAGTTTCCGCAATCAGTGAAGGATGACCGATGCCGATTGACCACCGATTATTGAGTATCGATGAGCTTCGACGACAATTTTGTCCGCTTCTTTTCGGCGGCGAAACAAATCGGATTCAAACCCCCAAAAAAGAGCCGAACGAAAAAATTGCATGTTTTTCAGATCGCGTACGGCACTGCATGACGTTCAAGAAGTCTGACGGATTTGGCCCCAGAGGATCCGCATGTGTACACATAAAAGCTCTAAAAGAAATTAAATTAGCACCTAATCTGCAAGGGTTCGTTGACTCCAGGACATCCAATTGGAATAACTCCCAAGCAGCAGGGAGAACGATGAAAACTCTTTTACAACAGAAAACTCGCTACTGGGTAGTCAAGACTTCGTAATGACGCGATCGCTCCAACGTTTTATGTTGGAAACATCGTTTCACATTTTTATTCATCACAAATCATCCGATTGACTGACAACGCTTGCGTGCACGTATGGTATCCAAATGCAATTTTTGCTCATTACAGCACTGACAATGGCACTGGCCGAATTCCCCCGATTTCGGAGCGACGAGGGCGTTTAGTGTGTTATCTCCACCTATAACCTCCTCACAATGACGAAGCACTCACTCGCAGTCACCTCCGATGAGCAATTGTTTAGAGTGCATCGAGACACGGCAGACTGGCGAGCAGCTGAACGAAGCAAAACAAACTACAAAGCAACGGCCAGCGAACAAATTGGCTGCCGTCCGCAAGGCCTTGGTCCGCGATGTGAAGCAGATTGCGATTCGCGATTACCGCCGCGCACCTAACAACTACCAATAATTAGACCCGAAAAAAAAACGTGGACACACGGCGCGCGGTAGGTGCACGCTAGTAAAACCAACTATCGTCTCCCCTCCCTCCCTCCCTCCCTCCCTCCCGTCCTGTTTACCCGACCCTTCTTGCGTCAACATTATCCCGGCAGAGTATTGGTAAATATTTGCGCCAATGTAATCTACAATGTTGGGTGATTTATAATAACTATGGGTATACACATGCATAAGAGCACATTGATATAAATCCACGAGGTATTTTTGAAGAGCAGATCAGATCCAGTAAAATTATTCTGGACTATGGCTTTAGCTAACAAATATCACTCGTATTACACTGAAGGTTGGTACCCGAATCAGGAACGAGAGATGCATCTTGTACTCGTCCACTCACACTGCGTGTGTACATAGCATGGATTGGTAACAAAAGAATCCAAGGGTACAGACACTGCAAACAAGGTGCAAAAACGGAAGCCGAATCGTGCGTGTAAAACAATCAGATTGGGAACTCATTTCAGATTTTTACTCGTGATTTATCGCCAATGTGGTTAGTGATTGGTCGATGGCAATCAAAGCCACGTGAGTTTTACTCGAATACTAAGAACTCGTTCTGGGTTTTAAAGCCCCAATAATGTATTATCCCAAAACGTCAAATACCAAGCTGCTCTGAAATTATGCTAAGCATGGCAAGCAATAATTGTATGGTAGCTTATAGTAGGCAGTGGTGTTACCAGTTGGGAGTTGCGACCTTTCGTGGTCACGGACAAGGACATGTCCATGGGAGACCTTAGCGAGAAGCGAAGAATGCCAACATAACTCTTACGAGCATCTCCATGTTTTGATTACACATAATATTATGTATCGATGCTGCACACTTATTCAATTACGGATTGCTAGTACCACAACTACAAATCGAGAGTCATCGAAGTGTTTCGATGAAAACATCATACTTGTGTGGTTTTCATAATATCGCATGAATTTGCAAACGTTATCAGTTGTATTTACCTATTCTTAAGAGAACATGTTAGCAAACAACACTGCGCGACCTCAATGGAAGCATTGATAATTGGTAACTACTTGATAAGGGTAAGATAAATCTCTGTTTGAGCTGGTCAAGGTCAGTTGAGAAACTTTGGAGGTTTCGCTGAAAATTATAGCCAATCAATATAATAACTGGGTCGTTTCTTTTGATGTCTATATGCCTTCCTATTTCCAAAAGACTTCCTAATACTGAAAAGCAGGTGGCAAATATCTGCTACTATCATGGCCTTTCGGTGTAAGATGCTGAAATGCTAATGAGGTGGTAATTGCTCGTGATACTTACACTTCAAGGATTGAGTTGTCCCTAATAGATTGTGACAATCGAGAGACGCTTGATGAATTTTAAATGTCATGTCAATTTGGCTACTTTCAGCCAGGTACCGTACCGGTGATAAAAATGTCAAGAATGTTCTCACTAATTTGTCCTAACAATTGACGATGGGGTTGTGCTAGATTCGTGAATCGACGAGAAAACCAGTTCGTAGCACGTTCGATCAGGTAAGTGAGTTTGGTGGAAGCTATGCAACTGGTGTGAGATTTTAGTTTGATTCGATGGTAGGAGGTATACCTGGTTGGCAAGACTTCGTCGCGATTATAGATTCAGCCTTGCATTGAGCATCTGCTGCTGCCAAAGAACATTTCAGATTATTAAGTCCGCGAGGCAAGAATCTCTTTCCTTCAATGGCTTTCGAGTCGAACGTGTGTTGCGCAACGTGGGTTGGGGTGCGCAAGCCAGGCTATGGAATGCGATTGCCAAAAAAAAACGCAACCCCAACCGAATGATCGGATCGAGTTTCGGATACATTCCGAGACGTATCAAGCTGGATGCGGATTGGGGACCATTACTCTCGACCTCGGAGACGAAGGCAGCAAAATAATAATATGAAAATACCATGACAGAAACCTGCGTTCGGTCATCGAAATAGTACAATACGTACAATCTTGTAGATTAAATCACTCAAAGCTGATGATTGACATTTTCACAAGTGATTTTAATTATTGCCTTTAACTAGTAGACTGCATAACTTGCCTAAAAAGTAATTAGTACATTGTCTAATGCTTACAATGTTTGATTATGTGGTGTTTAACAGCACATTCGACTCTTCGCCCTGCGACATTGGCCAAATGATGTCGGTGAATGATAGGTGATGATGAGGGTGATGATGAACCGAACATAGAAAAGGGGAGCCCGGTGCTAATTCCTCCACTAATCCGTACTGTAGAGAGGTTGATGGCAAGGCGAGTCCGATCGCTCTCCCAAACATAACTAGGTATTAAGATGAATAGTCACCCATCCATGTCTTGGCTCAGCGCTATCGGTGATCGGTATTCGGTGATCTCACGAGACCCAGTGTAACCAAAATGCCAAACCGTTCGGTATTTACATTGTTTACAAGATAGTGTTAGCATGTAGCATAAATTGGTTCATTTGCAGTTCATTAATTTCGTGTTCAGCATTGGTCTGACGAGTCTCAATTCTCTTGTCCAGCTGCCATCAATTACTACACGCTCCGCTCTCCCTAACTATTCTCTACGAAATGAGAATGACGTGTTCTATTCTATGGAAAGTGCAAAATGTGGGGATATGTGGACAAACCTGAGCCATGGCAAACGACGCATGGGGTTTCGAATACGTGGTGGGCGGCTTTATTTGCTCGCTGCTCTTAAAAATAGCAAAGGGAGTTTTGGTTTTAATAATATACACGGATGAACGGGGGCGACCCCCACATCTCCGTTTCTCATCTGCAAGATATTATTAGAAATACATTTCGATGGGGTGAAAAGTAAAACTTCGCGTTCTGTCTGTCAATGCGGCATCTGCAAAAGCAGTCGAGACATATTGTGAGAGGATTGGGTGATTTATATTGTTTGAATAGGACGCGAAAGCCAGATGGGGCTCGAACCCCGTTCCAAAGTTACCCAGTTCAGACAAGAATGGCATGGTTGAATGGTTCCGTAGCATGTGATATGATACGACGCACGCTTTTGATCAATTAATTAGATTGCCGCCACAGGAAAGTTTTATGAGTTCATTCATACAACGTTAATTTTATGATACATAAATGCAGGAAATCGAAATACAGCCGAGCCGTCGCGAAAATAAGTAATAATTCGTGCTTCAAAAAATGTTGAAAAAGCCAGCAGTTGTAGCATGTTGTAGCTTGCAATAATAAACATCATAGACTTCGCAAATTCGTTAACCAAAATATCTTCAGATTATTACAATTTATCTTGATTAGCTTACTGTTGTATGCGAGAACTTTTCGTGTGGAGCCAAGCCTTTTGATTGGAGATTTGATCACTCCATCGTTCGTATCCTCCTCATCCATCGTGCGTGCGTGCGTCTTCTCTCCTCGTCTCGGCGGTAACGTTTAATCCAAGAAGACGCCGGTTCGGCAGGTCGGCACACAATGCGCAGATAACGAATAACGCTTTAATTGCTGCACACTGTCAACGTTCTGTTCCAAGGCACGGTGCACTGAACAGTCACAGCCACCCGCACTCTCACTTCTGTCAACTTCTGTCACGCACTGACCGACCGTTTTCCGCGGCAAGGCACGGGCACGACGGTTTTGTTTGTGCTTATGCACCTTGGCAACAGGCGACTAATTGTGGTGCAAAATTCGCTCGGTGGCAGCGCCATGTACTCATTCCGAATAGCTAGCGCCACCTTTGAACGGCTATGTTTGCTCAACAATGGATCGACTCTTCGAACGAAATCAAAATATATTATCGCTACCCAAACGATTTAAATTTGTCATTTTTGCATTCTGCTCGTAACGTAATCGTATTCGTATTAATCGATAGATTTTCATATACTTATCTTTGTTCATATAATGCACACTACATGTTCTTAGCTTAATAAACGTTCTTATAGTTACCAATGCCGTACATGATAATGAATAATAAAAAGTTTACCTGACCTTCAATTCAACTTGTGTTTTTTGTAGAAGGCAGAATATCTTTCTATTTTTCGTCCGGAGAGAACAGGTAGACCTTCAACCACAACCTGATGGTTGATCTTTCCAGCTGCTTACATCCTAGTCCACACTTGTCATGAAAACTTTATTAAGCAAATGTAAGTGAATTTGTAGTAATTAATAGAACTAGGTTTGGTGTCAATAATCTACCTTCACAATTTCTTGAAAATACATTCCAATGTTATTGTTCAATCAATTTATTGATTGATTGATGGATTGATTCTTGATTGATTGCAGGGCCTTCTCTGCAAAGAAGCGCTGGGCAAATCCTGAGATTCAATCATTCTCGAGCTCAACTGAAAGAAATACTCACCTGTGAATTGGATAAAATAAAAGACGCCGGAACGTGGAAAGGAGAGCGAATCATATCGTCAAAGCAAGACGTTTCAATTACAGTACAAGGCTCGAGCAAAAAAATACTGAATTTTTGTGCTAATAACTACCTTGGATTGTCGGTAGGTGTGCACACAAATTTTAAATATAACTCGATGATAATTTGCTCTATACATATTACAAAATATTAAATCTATAATTTATTATTCCCATCACAGAGTAATCCTGAGGTAGTTGCACACACAAAGAAGATTGTTGAGAAATATGGAGCAGGACTTAGCTCAGTCCGCTTCATCTGCGGAACTCAGGACATCCACAAAGTGAGTCAATAATAATAAGTAATTAATTGTTGCACAGGTACTGATATCAATTCAAAAATCAATTTAATTGACTATTTTTTTGTATTGCAATTTGCATTCCCAAATAGGATCTTGAAAATAAGATTGCAGAATTTCACAACAG
>QKMV01000930.1:0-18513 GCA_003287335.1 Lednia tumana
TTAACCCAGTTATTAACAGTTTTTTTAAAAACTATAGTGCTGAAATTAGTCGGGAGATATGAGTCTCAAAAAAGTAATAACGATCACAATTTGTTTGTCAATTAATTTCTTGTGGGGATACGTTTTTAATTAGTCCTTGTTGACGTGGCAACTGAGAAACTGGTCTATTAAGCCATTATTCCATTATGGTCTATGAAGCCATTATTCTTTACCCGATCCCTCCTGAACAGCTTTAAACCAGCTCGGTGGTAGCGTGTATGTGGTCTTCATAAATTCCAAAAATTGTAAACTAACCCATCTAGTGCAAGGACGTCTGTGCCGATGAACGATGGCCGAAGGGAACTTCTCCTGAAGACTAAATTGATCATCTCTCGGTATTCTCTTGATCGCCGTTTGAACGGCTCTGTGATTGGATCAGCCAACTCCAACCGGAAGGCGTCCCCTCGGACAACTCGGAAAGTCGCGAGGAATATTTGATCTTCGGCAGGCTCCAGGATCCAGAATGTGTCTGTGAAAAAGGATTAGTAAGTTAGCTTTTTAAACTCAACAATCGACAGGACTTGAAGAATCACTTCATGGACGACACACATGTTATATTGGGTTCACAGCCTAAGAAAAAACGGTTTCGCAAATCGCCATGGACATTTGCTCTTCTATGGATCTAAATAAGTTATACCGAATAGGTTCACGCGTTCTCTACACGAACGGAATCATATTAAGTTGAAGGCGAATGGAAATGTTGAACCTCGTCTTTCTTTTCTTCACGGATTTTTTTAGGTAGTTTTGGTGCTGTATCATTCATGATAAAACCACGATGAAGTGTGAAATGAGGTTGTAATTTTTACCACTACCAAAAAGTTTTAAAAGAATGACTCGTTAAATTTTACTGCTGTGGGACAATACACAGAAATGGGACAATAAACCGACGATTGGAATTTAAGAACAAATCGAACAATAATAAGTGATGAAGAGTACCTATGTGTAGTATGAATTACTTTCGAGAATCTACTTCTACGGAGAATACTTTCTCTGTGTAATTGCGGTTTGGAGAGGTGTCTATTAATTGGAAGGAGTCCATTGGCACGAACCATTTTGTGTATCGATTCTTTGTCACACTTTACTTTAAAAATAAATAGAGGCAGTTAGTCACGGCTGCTCTTTTTTAAAGAAATCATTAGATCCACACCGTTTCGTTAGTAAATACTTATACACTAACCGTCTTTCTTTAACACACACTTCATTTCATTAAATTACATTTGAAAAGTGTTACTTATCAGAATTCTCCGTGCTTTAAAATATTATTTAAATATTCTTTTGAGCTGCATGCCAGTGTCAGCTGCCAAGGAGACAAATTGCAAAATATATCATTCATCGTCTTGTTCGTCTATGCGCGGAAGAGAAAGGAACAGCATTATGCACTTCCATATCTTTTGGATTTAGTCAAGTACGACAATTTGCTCTTTTGGATTGTGTATTGCTTTTAGCATTCGCGGTTGTTATTCACTGGAAAACAAGACCAACTTTCAGTGATCTTTGAACAGTGCACATGCTTTAGAGCACTTCATTTATCACCAATTCAGCAGTTGAGCAATTGTCATGACAGCTGACTGAACATACTAGTGCCTAGTGTTCATAGTTTTGCTATGTGAGAACTGCCGAAAATTCCCCCAGGTATAATGTAGAAAAGCTTTGATACAGCAATTCCGTCTTGACAAGCTACTGCTAGAGTTGGTGCAGGAACTTAAAGGAACACGTTTGAAGACTCTGATGTCTTTTATTTAATTTTTTTTTTTTTAGAATATTTGAAGATTCAGCAGAATCGAATACGAAAACAATAACGGAAATTTGAACCGACATATCTTACGACTTTGAGGCAAGATTTTCCAAATCGTGGCGGATTTCGCATTGGGTCACAACCAATAGATCTAGATATTAATTATAAGCATAGCATTAAAGCATAGGTATTATGCCAAAGGTTGCTTAGCAAGATAGATGTGATTTTTCAACATTTTGCGAGATATTGTAATGGCTGTGCATCTGTAAACACAAGATGTTTGATCCTGTTAATGCCAATAATCAAGCAGGCGTTTGATGGTTGTGTTGAAACTTCAACTCTAGCGAATTTCGGAAAATGCCAAAACGGAGCCGCTCGTTTGCAAACTATGGTCAAAAACCAGTGTAATTATATGCTGGGGTCTCGCAGAATACATGGAGGACCCCAAGGGCCCAAGCCCTGCCCAGCTGGGTGCTCAGCTGTTATCAAACTCAGCTCACACCACGGAGTATAAAGCTACCTGGTTGGCCCACAAAAAGTGTCATCTAACGAACCGACTACCGTAAAAAAAGCTATCGTAGCTATCGACTATCTGTAGAATTTGAAACCGAAAGATAAAAAGTTCAAACAAAAGAATAGCACACAACGACATTCGAGCCCGAGACTAATAAATTAGTAATCAAGGAGGCTACCAGTACCAATGTGCGAATGTCTGAGGTAGCATTGAGTTGGGTACCGATTATTCCACCTGATGAACGACTACGCGCCGGCCCACGGCTAGTGCGCGGTGTACGTGGAAAAAATGCCAGAAATGTTCTATAAGGGCTCAGCGTCTCGGGGGCCCGTGGCCCGACACTAAAGACATAAATAGCGTAATAGCACTAAAACACTATAATCAAGCAAATTCGTCACAGTGACGCAAACAGAGTCGACTGTACTAATCCACCCGCTACGCATGCATATTTTGCACCTGCAAATTGCCTCAATCTACTTTTTTGCCAAAAAGCCAGCACGAGGTTCCTGAATGTGTATGCACTTCAACCCCTGCTAGAAATGTCAATTTCTTGTAGAATTAGAAAGAATATAATTTTTTGGACATCTCAGCACGCAAAATCGCCCTACTTTGGTAAATAATACTACCTACTTCTTACTACTACCTACTTGAAATCGATTTTAACCGATGCGATTAAAAAAACTCTGCGCAAAAAACCCAATATCTACATGTTTAAAAGATACTGATATTTCAACACGAATTCAAAGATGGTGAGGGATAGTTCCGATTCTGTTCTCTGGCTGCGCGCGCGCCGCTAAATCGCTGTACATCGAATATCACCTTAAAATAATTCGCTTGCAATCCACCAAGTCACTTTCTTAATCGACTTGGATTGGAAGCGATCTAGCCGCGTATATCACACATCAAGTCATTTTACATCTGAGCGGCGGCGAAGTGTGAGTCTGTCAACAGGAGCGAAGTAACTTAATTTAGAGGATGGACTACAATCATAATATACACCTTTTTCTATGTAGATCATAAAATCAGTCCAGTTTTCGTACCTTCAAAGTTGTCAATCTTAACTACTCATCAACACTAGCACTTCTTCTACTTCCAATCTCGATAGTTAAGTTAATTAATCGGATCTAAAATAAATCACAAGCGCAAATGTCTATTCAATAGCCATGGGAACCAGCAAGCAGCTGGGAAATAAGCGCGAACTGTGCTTATTTCCACATTCAAACTCGAAAAAGAACTGTAAATTAAAACACAGCTAAAGTGTTAATTATTACAAAGGTACTTTATCCTTGTTGTTAGTGTGACAGAATCTACCTTGTCTCCTATGGCGGTTTAGCTGCGTGATATTCGTAGTCTATATTACTCACATCCGAAGAAGACGCCCGTGCCGACGACCAGTAGGAAGAAGAGGACCGACGCCGCAATGCAGCACCCACATCGGTAATGACCTCGTTTTCGGGTGAACCGGATGTCACTGTCCGAGGATATGATTGAGCTCGGAGTGTCGGAGCGTGCCAGATGCCGGGTGCTGACGGTGCTGATTGACATCTGCGAAACACGGTTCCATTCAATCAACCACGAGGGATTGAAAACAATTCGATATTACCGAAGGTGGATCGAGAATAATTTGATGAAAAATGTTTTGACGAAAAAAAGTGCAATAATTCTTTGTGTTTTAAAAACAAAAATAGCTTTTGGGTGATATTTTTTGATTTCACTTCCAAAGTGTCTGGCTGGTCGGGGACTTGTGTGGTATGGTCTGGTGACTTGTCTGGTTAGCTCAGCGGTCTAGAGGACGCGACTTTCGGAGACTTCCGGGGATTCCCCCATCAGCCAGACAGACAGTTTAGAAGCCACATTATTACTAGCGTGAACTAATGGCTCATACTTTAAAGCCTTTCAGTTAGTATCCTATCGTACTTTTTGACTATACGTAAAATGAATCAAATTTACTCAGCATTTATGTCTAGAAGGAAATTACTTTTATTGTAACAGATAATAAAAAGGCCGTGAAATCCATCGACGAAAACGTGACGCAATTAATAATACTTACAATGTCGTAAATGCTCAACTTTATTGAAGCCTGTATTTTAAAATGATATTTTTTCAACGGAACCAGGTACCTTTATAACGTCGTCATTGGACAACCTCAAATTTTGTCGCGTCATCAATCGTTTATCACCAATTTAAATAACTAATAGTAGTTTATTAAGCTTCGATAAAATCCACACAGCTCATGAATATGTGTATCAGCGTTATAATCGTAGAATCAACATCGTGAAATCTAATTGGCACACATATAGATAATGTACTTGTAAGTTGTAATGTAACAGTAGTTAAGCTTATTAGCGTACTCCATTTTGTGCGCACCCACATACTTTTACAGGCACACAGAAAAATATGAATCACTCTAGAAAGCATACAACTTTTACAGTTGCGTTTTCCTCTATTTGCATGAAATTTGCACTCACTTAATAAATGGATATTGCATCAATATGGCATGGTATGGTAAAAACTTTCTTCTCATAAAATCGTGTCCGCTAAGTGGTTTTTTAAAACCGCAATCTTCGCTTAAATTTTTTATAAGAATAGGCTTTATGGTAAAATCATGCATTACACGTTTTGGCCGTTAAGGCATTGTGGTTTTTCATGTTACAGTATCATGAATCAACACGCGTGTCAAAGACATCACAGAGAATACTTCACTGTTATTTACCACAATCCACACTGCAGTTTCCGAGAAAGAATACGAGTCGGTCGATTGGCTCGTAATCTTAGTTGACATGAGGTTCTTACTCTAAGATAGCTTCTCAGTGTCAATTGCCTCGCGTTTATTACTTCCTTCTCGCTCAGCATCCAATGATATAAAGAACTTGACGTTTACGGAGTGATGCTTCCACCCGGTACCTCAACGCTCTCGGTTTTTCTTATCATAACTTACAGGCGTACGAAGCTTTGTTAGTCCACGCTCAGTTCAAATTTCTCCACAAAACGTTATACATCAGAAGATAGCGTTTAAAAGTTAACATTGATAAATAATAATATCACTTAAAAACTATCTGTCTACCCGAGGAATAGAAGCCCTGTCTCCGGATTTTACGCCCTCTATAATACTGAGCTAACCCGACAAGCTACCAGACCAGACCAGCCATAAAATTTTGAAGTGCATTGATATTTATCAGCTAACAAGTTATTTTTAAGTGTAGCACAATTTAAATTTAGCTAAACGAGCAGCGAACGCGAATCCCGGAGGACCGCGGTTCGATTCCCCGAGCACACTGACATTTTTGAATTGAAATTAATATTGATCATTACAAATTTCTGAAGACATATGTGTCTAGCCTAATCTTAGCACTAGTTTTCAAAAATATCTGTTAACTAAACTGGGCAAAAAGTCCACTAATAAGTTCTCAACTTTCGCGAACCGTTCTGGAAGTATCATTAGGGGCTTCAGTTTTTTTTCATATTGATTATCTTTTTTACACGTTACAATTTAGAAATAAGCTAATATTTTTTATATAATTGAAGCCTATAATAATTTGTTGACCAGTGGTTTTCCGTGATTTCCTGCAACTATTCCAGGCTTATTGATTAATAAAATTTTCCCACCAAAAGGGTACGGCCGTAATTTTTGAGCTGCCTTTTAGCGCCCCCATCCCTCCAGTCAAGCTGGGTTGTAAATTTGGGACTCGTGTGGCACTCACCCAAAAAATTTATTTTTCTGAACGAGTCCACCAGGACCTACAGAAAGTTGTGACTTCTGTAAAGTATTTTCGAGAACGTATCATTGTAAATTCTTCGTTTTTATTCCATTTTTAAATAATTTTTCCCAATCATCACCAGCAATTGGCACGAAAAATTACAGGGTCACTTATCTATTGGTGATGGATTAATATGGATTGATTTTAGGGGAACGGCAATAACCCGTAACCTGAAATATCCCAATCAACCTTATACCACCTCACTAATTTAAATGTATAAAATTCTAAGCGCACGCGCCAAATTAGTGCCTAAAGACATTTTCTTTAGAAAAATAACTTATTAATTTAATCGGTCAATTGTGTTTCATCAAACCTTAATCTGCAGCCGTTAAAAATGTTCTGTCATGGTAAAATTAAACACTGGATTTAAAATTGCGTACCTAAGGCACGAATTTGACTCATTTACTTCCAAATCGATTAGCCGGTAAAACTCGATTATAGATCACTTTCGATCAATATTTTTGAAGACTTCTTTCAACACAATTATATGCTTGGTAAAATGGCACGACGAAAAACAAATAAACCAATTGCCTACAATTTAGAGCTCTGTTGGTAAGCTGGTTAAAAATGCTTGCAATACCTAATGGTTACGGAAACAAAATAGCAGTTTTCTCAAAACTTACTTTTTGTGACTATGAAACATTTTTCTCTGGTAAGTTTGCACTAATTGATTTAAAAATGTTACCATGCCTTTCTGCATTTATTATTCACAGTTGATGCTACTGAAATTTTGATAAAATGTAAAATGAGGAAATAAAAAGATGTGACAACTGAAAAATGTTAAATAAAATTGACATTAAAAAAATACATCACAAAAATCGTTTACCCCACAAAAAATCGTTAACAATTTACATGCACAAGATATGTGTCTGCTTAGGTGAAAGATTTCAGCTCTCTATCCTGAGACGTGTCGTGGGAAAAGGTACCGAAAAACCTTGGTTCCAACATGAAAGGTATGGGCCTTGCTGGCACCCCTTGAACGTGAAATCGAGCGACGTTCTGACGTTTTCGTCTCAAAGTACGGTACGTGCAGTCGCAGCCTGACGAGAGAGTTCAATGCATCGTGATTGCAATTAGGTCACTTCACCGGTCAAGCCGTATTGACAGCACCATGGCTTGTTGGTTGACGAAATGGAAAATGTCCTCTAATAGAACTTGGAACAAATGGGTATTGAAACTAATCGTGCACCTGTGTGTGTGTGTGTGTGTGTGTGTGTGTTTGTGTGTTTGTGATTGTGCTCACTGCTCAGGTATATGTAACGGGACAATACAGCAAGCTTTTACTGTAAAGCAAAACTCACATCTCACTTAACCAGATAGGTATATCAAGTCCATGTACGCTAAGGTATCTACTCCATTACATATGTGTGCGCAGCACAGATTTGTGAATTAACGATTAGAATTTAATGTTAGACACTTCGCTGTGTGTCTATAGAGGTACTATTATAAAACCGTTTCTTTTATTTGTGTATCTTGTTGAAGCAATTACACTCAAGCGTACCATTTGAATGTCATCAAAAACGTCATATACCTTGGTCCAGTACTTATTTAAATTGTCATTTCAGTTTTTACCTCGCCCTCATTTTCGTTCCGTCAAAACGAAAATAAACTGCTGTTCAATGCAATGTCATACTATAGTAAACAAAACCAAAATGCATGGGTGATTTCTACTAAATTTTTGTTGCAACTTCGGTCTATTTACTTAAAATGTGCCTCGCCTTTGTATCTGTCACTATGTTAGCTTTTGCCAACAATTATTTTCTCACGCTTGAAAACAATGAATGTAAGTCGCTGGATGCATTAATCGGTGGCATTCCAAATGCCCAGAAAAGAAGTCTCGTATGTATCATAGAAGAGGAGCGAGAGAGTTCGAATCAAAGTCAACAGGCATCCATCTGATTCATTATTTCAGTTTTCCTGAACAGTGGGGTATGTGAGATGTTGGCGATGCTCTGTAACAAGATTCTCATGTTTCACATGGGAACTTATTTTAATTTTCATGCATTGTACTTACCACCTTTATGCTTATTTTCTAAAATCTTTTCCTTGTGCAATAGCACAATGCTATTTTTTCACATTTATTTCTGGTTTTTATACGATATATTTATATGTACAGTGAACATTTCTCATCATATAGACTAGTTTTACCATATAACAGAGATAAACGATTCGTATTCGACTTTCTCTGAGCACTATACAAGTATAGGTAGCATAGATAGAGGGTGGCACGACATTGTTGCAGGTACTCTTACCTATAACAAACAGCAGCATGATTCTTCTTTACAGAATCATGCTCCAACGCAATTCTGCGGTCGTGTACAAATAAAAGGTTTACACTATAAAGAAATTAAAGTTAGTGTGAAATTGCCAATTATTTTAGATGGCTTTAAGATCATTATTGGGGAAATAGAGAAAGGTATGATTAATTTAATAAAAGTAGCGGTGATTCTAATTAGTTGTGAGTTGGGTCAATTCAACTGGTCAAACAGCATTGTCTTTTACTTGTAAATTATAACCGAATAAAAAAATTACCAATTCGTACTTTGAAACAAATGTAATGGACCCCAATACGCAATGAAATATGGAGTGTAAATGAATTCCTTTCTGATTTTATCACAAGTATTTGCTAAGTGGAGGTCGTTGGGCGTGAAAGGTGAAGGTTTTTCTGTTTTGTTGTTAGTAATTGTGTAATCACAACACAAAGAGTTGATCAACTGAGCTGGTAAGATACCACCCAAAAAACTGGCCTGGCACTATGGGTACAAACTAACGAATTACAAAATAACGCAATTGTCAGTGTTTGTTTTGGACCATCGCCCTGCTATAGCTGTGGTAAAATAAATCGAGCAGACGAGGTCGTTAGGATGAGCTGAGTTCATGGAACGTCATCCGATACAGGAAATAAACAGACAGCTTACATTGTTCAAGTGTCACTGCCAATTTAAAATGGCTCTCACCTTTTTCACGTGGGGCTATACATAATATATATATTTCATTTTTTTTGGTTATTCAAGATAACTGTATTACTAGAAGAAATCGTATAAAGGGCAAATCTTGCATAAAATGCATTCTATCTTCGTGAATTTTAAATTGTTACCCAATTTTCTTCGAAGACATTCAACGTACGCGATACCTGTACTCGTTTTGAAAGGTGGAGCTACACCAAGCTTCAAATCACGTATGAAGTTATAAATTGAGGACACTGATTTGAACTTTTTATTTGTCGGTCCAGATTTTCTCTGGTCGTTTTATAATTAAACGTCTTTAAAATATGAAGCAAACTATTTTTGGTTAATTCCTTCAGTGTAGTTTAATTGGCTCTCTTGTCTGCATGGCAGAAGATCGAACGTGATAGCTAAATACCATGCCCAACCAGAAAAAGTAACGTGATAAGCATTTAGATTTTATTTTTTCACGTTAGCATGAGAAATAATTTAACACTATGGACATGTAGGCCACTTTTATCGCACATCTACGTCTTATCATTAGTACTTTATCTCGTATTTTCCGAAGACTTGGGTACCGTCTTTGCGTTACTAATATGACCGTAATATGCCATTATATGCTTGAGAATGTTGCCAATTCATAATTTTCGTGAATGTAATGCACTTCGAAAAATCCCAACGATAACAATCAAAAGCCTGAACCCAAGGCTTAACTGTCCATTAGATAATTTGCGATCCTAATTATTCCTGCTACTTAATAAAAATGAAGCAAATTGCACTATGCGAGGTAGACAATTCACTTTTATATACCAAGGTCCAGCAACCCTTAGTATAGGTTTATCTTCTCCTGTTAAAATGCATTACATGAATTAACATTGAAATTGCAACATGGACTAAGGTAGATGTACTAAACACACCTACTGTGTAATACTAGGCCAGTACAAGTATGGGTTTCAAGATACTATTTTTAGCGTGAGATTTTGAGTGAGGAGTGTTAATAATCCGAAAGGATACAACCGATTAATTGTGGCTTTGAATTTTGATCACTGATTTCCATATTCTCTTAAATTTCGTAGACAAGGAAATGCGTTTTTTGATCACGTCCTGGCGACAAGATCAGACTCGTAGCAGATTTAACGGTACACGCACCACTGAACTGAGTCCATTTCTAATCGCAGTCTGCTATAGTATCCGATCCCGATTCGGCTGAGAATTGGTGTGAAACCATCGATCTGCTGATTGCACTTCAATCATCTAATTATTCTTGACTGACACGCGAACTTTATCTTTGGTAACGGTTTAACACCAGCTGGACTGTAAGTCTTCCGGGCAGCCATCACAAATAAAACGCCATTAAATCGCAAATAAGCAACTTAGCCTATTCTCAAATTATATAGTGTAATTAATATTAGTGTAGCGTATTTACCACGAAGAAGATAATGTTTTCGGTAGAAATCCAATTAGCCTATTAATTACTCTTTCAAGTTTGACGAGAATAACGTTCACGTGTAATTAATTCCGGAAATTGCGTTGCGTTAAAAGTGATATTTTATCATTTGTGCTACACACCGATTTTACTTTGACAATGAATGATTTAAGACAGTTTCGTTAAACTGTGTTTGAAATACGTTTGGTATTTACACCTCTCAGATACTTCGACTTTTGTCACAGACATCTATAGGCAACTGTATTTTTCCTAATGGGTCTATAATCACTAAAACAATAACCAATGATCATTAAGAATATGATGCGCAATTATAGAACCCAAAAGCAGAAAGCTTTCATCCGTTTTGAAGACAAAGGCGATGGCTCGAAATCTGTGATAATCGCTAAAGTGAAATAAAATAATTAGAAAGATCAAAGTGTCACGATCGCATCGACGACCGCACAACGAGAACCGGTGTTCGAATCCTGTATTGACTTGACCTACAATCCCCCGACTACATGAGTATCGCGCTGGAATCGCAATACTCCACAAAACGCACAACTTACTTTATTGTACACTCTATAGTAGTAAATACAAATAACCTTTTTCTTGAATTGTCTTATAATGGAAAAGAAAGCACTGGGAAACGATTTACCTCGAATTCAATTGAAGATGCAATTTCACCCAACTACAAAACGGTGTTTAAATGGTGGTTTTTATATTTTTATGTCATTCAATCGCAATATGCAGCTAAGTAATTTCGCGCTGTAGATTATCAGACGTTTCTTTAATGAAACGCATGAAAGTTCTGTAAAATTAGATTTCATCGATACGAACCAAAGAAAGCTTATTAAATCACTCGTAATTTACCTTGGAGTCCCAAGATCCTTTTCTCTTCTTACTCTTGCTATTCTGGTCCATCGTAGATACTTCCCTTCGGAAAAAATCACTGATAAACTTGATGATTCATTATTACAAACACGCACTTGCACTGCCTTCGATAGTTCAACGACACTCTGCACTTATTTGTGGAGAAAATATTTCTGGTTTTCACAACTATCGATTGACTTTCTAGACTTTATTCGAACTCACTTCTTTCTTCCTTTATTTCCAGTAATTCAATCAGAATTTTGTCTTGATTTTTTTGTCGAATTCACCAACACTTTTCGATAGAACTGACCATGCATGAAAAACCGCTATCCATGCCGATTACGCTTCATTCACGCTTAGCTTCCTTCCAGTGAGATAACGAACAATGGCAACGTGCGTACAGATTTTACAGGGATGCTGTGGAAGACTTTTTCATTTTCTCTTCTTCAAATTGAATGGATGCCGTTTGCTACATTTGGTGCACTTTCTCTGTTCTGCAGATCATTTTTTATCGCCAATGAGCTGGAAAAAATGAATAACTCGATTAGAGCTTATTAACATCCAAATTCAATTTATTGCCATCGGCCCAGATTGTTCGATCGATCTATTTGGCTGAAGTTACTATAATATGTAACAACATAGACAATGTATCATTAAATAAATAACCCAGATGTGATCTCCGAAATGCTAAACGCTCTACAGACTTCTAAGTTCGATCTTGCTGAGATCTAGGACATTTCGAATAACCTAGAATTACCTACCTACCAAACGCACGTATTCCTTAAAATTGTACAATTCTCACATATAAAATGTCTCGTCTGCATTAAAAACGAGTTGGTGGCGTGAGTTTTTAACAAGGTTTTGAAAAATTCTCCGATCTGCGGATGCAAATCATTAACTCCGGACATGGCGTGACCTTTCAGGCTGAAATGAAAGGAGGTCGCCGTCATTCGTCTGCTATACAAACTATTCGTCCATCACCAATTCGATTTTAAAAAACGCGAACCATCCTGCTTTTCGTGACTCAATTTTCATTCAAAAAATGATTCCGTAACAACGCCGCAAATTTATTCAACTATATACCAATGACTGAGACAATGATGCGCTTCTTACCTCACTCATTGCATCATTTGTAGTAAGTGCAGACTACAGAATAGTACCTAAGATGCACTTAATAGCACGCTATATTAGATATCTATGCCTTGTGGGTCGATTATCATCCATACTATTAAGAGTGCATGAGTGATTAACGTGAGTCCGCATGTATTGAGCCCAGTATAGGTCAGTGGTGGGTCTGGCGCACTGAAGTGGGTCTTCGCCAGCCTTGGGTGTTGGCATCGCACTACATAGGCTAGAAGACGTAACGGTATCGTGACGCGTGCTCACATGGAAATACTACGTCTATTATTATTATTACTTTTTTGTTCCATTATTGATATTATTACCCAAGAATTGTGGTGGCCCTATGATAGAGTTCCGCGACGTGAAAGGCGAAAGCAAAATATCAGTTTTTGTTAAATGAACTGTGGAAAGAACAAAAGATTGAAATATTATGTGGGTGAGTTCAATGCACGGTAAGATAGGTATACGTTCGAATCGCCTCCAACGTGTAGGGACTACTTATTTCTTATTGATTTATGTACACATGCTGTTTTCTAGAACTGGGATGTGTGTAGGAGTTACAGGTCAGTCTTCTTTAGGCAAAGCTGCTATGACACTTAACCGACTCAATCCCTTTACAGACTAGACCCCAAAATGTTAACTTATGAGAGATTTGAAGTAATTCAATTGCACTTCAATTTTTCGTCAATGTTGTGTGTAGCTCTTTCCAAATACTCTAAGATATTTAAAATTCGCTGCCTACTAACGTTTCACAGATGAGCTCATTGCTGTGACAAAATTAACAACGCCTGGTATTTGACAGGCAACTCCATGCGTCTTTATATTATAATAATATCGGAATAGGTCCTCCTTTAAAAATCTAACACAACTATTTCGTTAAATATATTTTCATATAATCTATTCATATATCTCACCTGCAAATCTTGAATTCCGAATGCAAGAAGACCCGACCAACAAATGAAAATGTCACTTTAATCCACGTCAATCCACGCGCGCGAAGCTGAAAGCTGTTTACTTCCTCCAAGTACCGCACTTCGCAATCGCCTCGTACCAACTGAAGTAATACTGGCTAGAAACTCCGAAACGTAAAACGAGGGCAATGTTTCTGACTACTTGGAGGAGACTCTGGCCATGTGAAAGGCTCATTCAGTATCCGAATCGACTGGCTGTCGGTCGGTCGGTATATAGGTATCAGATATTCAACCGAGGTGTAACCATAGGTGTAACTTCTTATTGATCATAACGGGTCAATGGGCTACATGATTTCCGACACAACACCCCACGAGATTGATGAGCACGCGCTAGTCGATCAAAAGTTACACATTCGTGCTTCGTGAAATATGATTTACCTATTGGCAACTTGCCACTTATAACTATGGCTCATAGGCAATAGTGTAATCAAATGTCTGTAACAAATGATCCTCAATATAAGCTCACAGATTGGACTTATGCCGATGCTATAAATATATCAATCTCCTATACCCAGTATACTGTTTAAATATCGGCAGCTATAGCACTGGCAGCGTCTCCCGGAGAGAACGTTACACAAATAAGACCAACGAAATGTAAAATTCAACGAATCCAGAACAGATGGTGCTTTCATATGAGTCTACTGTTCTTCTGTAATAGCTGGTTTTGAAAGCCACCTGTAGGCTTTGTTTCGCCGGGCTCGAATTTCAATGGCACATCTCCTGCTTGGCTGCTCTAGTGGAACCCGCTGCTTTTCAAAGGGGTAGCGGAAAGAACTTATTTCTTCGTTCTCGCCTTCGACGTTAGGGAACCTCCCCGAATTACGAATTTCTCACCGCATGGTCATTTCCGAGGTGGTAGGCAAAGAGGAGGTCCGTGTAGCATTTTATAGGCTCGTGACTTTTTATTACGCCTAGCACTATCTTTCCAAAAATCGTATTCAGAAACTGGGTAAAAATACTCATAAAAGCTGCAAAAAATGATCGGTGTGTAACGCACTATGGTCGAAAGCCTCTACTGCTACAGAAGAGGTAGAGAACATAGTTAACAAAACTTCGGGAAAGTTTTGAATACTTTACTTAGCATCCATACCCAGTTTATGGTCGTTTTTTCTAAAAAGGCGATCCTAAGATCGAATCTGGCGTTCGGCTACCCGAAGTAGGTTTTCCGTTTTCTTTCCCTTCAGCAATTCCCAAGCATGAATTCTGGGATAGTCCTCCAGAACAGAGGACGGATCCCAGCTTATCAGAACAGTTTCTCATTTTCATCCCAGTTAATAGTTATACTTCTATATCACTATCACTGCTACTATCACTTTTTGTTGATGAAAATTCTCGAAGCCGCTTAGAATCTAAATCATAATTGCGGTTGTTGCTTCGAATGCAAATTTTAATAGGCGAAACGTCGCCTATTAAAATGAAATTTTCAAGCGGAGTATTAACCGCAATTATGATTTTGATATAAATACACGAATGAAATTATATTACTACTACTGCATACTATAACCACCACCACCACCACTACTACTACCTACTTCTCCCTATAATCTCCCTACATAAAAAAAAAAAATTGTGTGTAATTAAATTTTTAAGACTCATGTCTTCTGACTAATTTCAGCAATAGTTAAAAAAAACTGTTAATAACTGGGTTAAACTGCTGAAAACTTCTAACAAACAAACTGCCAAAAGTGCAAAAAGTTTGTTTGTTAGAAGTTTTCAGCAGTTTAACCCAGTTATTGACAGTTTTTTAAAATGTCTGTAATTTTTTGCGTAGGTTCTTTTTGGCTCTTATCATATAGGTAGGTTCTTTTCATACTCCCGCAATGCGGAAGTCACGCGTCGGCTTGTACCATGTTGTATACAATTAGTAATACATTTTAAATAGGCATATTTTGGGGGAAGTAAAGAGACAAATAACATAATAGTCCCCGGACAGAAGTTATTTTTTAAGTACGTATTTCTTATGATGGTTGACCAAGTAGACATACGTATGCGATTGTTGATCGAGCTTGCTTATCGCGTCATTATTACCCTGAGATCGAGTTCTGAAGTCTCCTTTCAGGAACGCTAGAAGTCAATAGCTTGAAAAATCCACGTACCGGTAACGCGAGGGAGAACGACGTAGAATAAGTCCAACAGAGGCAATTAAGATTTGATTGGAAATGGAAGGTCCTCAGTTTTAGAAACGCCATCAATTACCAAAATATATCATCCTATCCCTAATTTAACGCCATGTGCAATTATATTTTTTCAAAGCCATGCCAAAACTATTTTTGATATGCAAAAGATTTTATTGACATGATGTACACTTCTGGACACAGAAAACCGTCCCATCGAAGTGTATACAAGTCCCAGTAAAGGTTTGTTTAAAATCAGTATAGGTAACCCAGGTAGAAGCTAGAGGTAGAGCCAGGTAGAGCCAGGTACATGGCTTAGAAAGCCACGTGCTGAGGGAAGCTGCCTTATGATGGCAAACTAATTTATGATCAGTGGGGTTTTAACAAATCATATCAACCGTGCATACCGAATATTTGTTCACTCTAGTATCACATTTTGTCACGATGGCAGCAGAACCAGACTGGCAAAGCAATATAACTGGATGTTCTTATTTCCCATTCAGCCATTTCCGCCAGGAAATTTTGTTATTTCCTAAAGAATCCCTGAATCATTAAAAAATATATTTGATTTAAAAACGAAATTTGATTCGCAGAAAAGTTCATTTTCACAGCACGATTTCGTTCCTTCTAGTCGCCCGAAGACCCTTGCTGTAAATACACTAATTATTTACTGTTGATAGTAATAGTTGAAAAACATTTACCTTCTGTTGTATGATCTAGGCATATAGTTCGATTTTAAAATAACCAAAATGACAATGTCTTGATTTTCCCCCGCTGCATCGTATAAAAATCGACATCGTTAATCATCATAATCTCCCGTACTTGTTTTATTTCCGACCCACCAGAACGAGATGACCTACAGATATAAAATACGTCGAGTCTCAGAACAAACCATTTGCTTGATTCAGAGATAACAGAAGCAATTAAATAAAGAGTAAATTAAATCCCACTTTGGAAACCAACTTTTTCCAAAAAACTGAAAACGTGATGACATAAACGTGTTAGTTGTAAAGAGAAGACGCAGGAAGTTTCCGAATTTTTTCTGCATCTCCAAAATTACGAGTTATAGGTCAGTGGGGGTGTGCTGAATGGTGTATAAAACTTGCGAGATAGCATATTTGTTAGCTTGGTCGATCCTCATTTCACAGGGCCGGCATCAACTGATAAGGAAAACTGGTTTATTATCCCTCTTTATTAATAACGAGGTATTGGCCCAGAAAGCCCATGGCATACAGCATGGTTTGTAGCCGGCTTACCTAAATTATTTTCGAACGAACCTTACTTACGACTTGTGAATATTTCAAGTGGACGGGTTTTTGTGTCCAGAAGTGTACATTTTAAAATTATAACGAACACATTTCCAAAATATTTAACATGGACTGAAACGCAAAAATTGCTGAAAAATCTTGATACTTCTTTAAAAACTCTCAAAAAACCGAATAAATGCGCTCAAGACCAATGCGATCAAGAATTTTAGTATATATTGTTTGCATTTTGATCTCACTGACATTCGATATACGACATTATATATATTATATTACAAACCAAATAAATTAATATTATGATGATTATTATTATCAAGACAAAACAGTGGTTTACGCCCATGGATATCTCAGTTTTTAGATTTAGTCCTCCCTGTGTTAACTGCACTAGCGCCCCTGGTGGAAAAATATGTTCACCCAGTAAATAGAGTGTGGTAATATTCTATGGTATGGTCAATGGTCATAGTACTGATATATGTGTTAAGATATCAATTTTTACGCCAACAATTCCTGTACGCACAGCTTACAAGAAAGAAAGTGTTTTTTTTTAAATATTTTTACAAAAGACTATTAGATTTTTAAACTGCCAACGTTTTGCTAACCTATTTTTTTTTTAACCTTGCTGAAAGCTTCATCGGGGCAAGTTTTGCCCAATTTTTTTTTTTTTTTTTGGGCAAACTTGCCCCGATAATGCTTTCAGCAAGGTTAGCGAAACGTTGGCAGTTTATTTGTTAGAAGTTTTCAGCAGTTTTACCCAGTTATTAACAGTTTTTTTTAAACTATAGTGCTGAAATTAGTCAGGAGACATGAGTCTTAAAAATGTAACGACTATTAGATTCTCCAGCTGCAAACAAAATGATATATTCCTTCTCTTACACTTTTTACAAATGAACAAAGTGCCCAAATATCATAGTTTTTACAAGGAAAGTTTTTTGTCGTTTTTTCCTAGTGTGCAATTTTTTTTTATCTTTCCAATACCGCTGGGAAACAGTTTTGTAAACAACTTTTTAAAATATCCTTGTGAATTATTGGCGTAAGCCACTATTTTAATCCGCACCAGTGGCCCATTAACCAGAGCCGGCCGCAAATTACTCCAAATGCCCCGGGACGCTTGTTTCCCTTGGGCGTGATTTCATATTTATAGACACAAGTTAAATACTTCGGGTGTAGAAATCATGTACCTACATAAAGGCAACGGTCTCTACCAGACAACCAGAACCAAGATTTGCAGAACTTGACTTCTTCTAATAAGCTTTCATTCCACCCTAGAGTCCTAAAATATAATTTCATCAATATTTTCTAAAATGATTGACATTACAATGTACCACAGGCGTAATTACCGAATTGTAAAAAAGTAATATTGCCATTCATAGCTATCATACTGGACCAGCCTAGATTCATCACCTTGGCGGCAAGTGGATACTTTCACATGCGTACCTGAGTTCGCCCCTGGGATCCAATTCTTGAGTTTTCAGTCGTGTTCCATGTTCAATCGCGCTCTGCGCATCTTTTTAAGGAATTACTAACAACTCGACACCAACCCCATTGTACGCTGCTGCTTATAAGTAGTGTTTCATTTATTTACCATTTTGGCAATTTTTTCTTCAACATAAAGAACATGACTTTAATGCCCATTATTCAACCACATGGATTGGTGCAGGGAAATTGAGTAATTCAGGGATGGGGGAAAAAGAAAATGTAATAATCTGAATAAGTTTGTATCAATTGTGCGTGGTATATAATATTGTATTTATTAT
>QKMV01000931.1:0-18510 GCA_003287335.1 Lednia tumana
CCCCCCCCCCCATATCAAAAACGTTCCTACGCGCCTGGGTGGGATTGATGCAATTAGGTATGCACTTTTCTCTAGCGAGCACGGCTTAAGTGGGTTTACTTTCTTGGACAAGGTATGTTTTTACTTTTTAGTTTGAATGTTGTTAAGTTATGTGGTGAGCCCAAGAAAATGAAAACTTAATCAAATTGAAAATTATAAATTAAACAAACCAAATTCTTTTGGGAAGGTGTGGATTTTTGCAGTATTTTGAGTGTTGATTGTTTTATGAGAATAAAATACCAGACAAACATATATTGTCTTACTTGACAAGTTTACACAAATAGATGTGCCTCATTTTATGTTGTTATTCCGTTTCTTTTTCAATAGTCGGTTACAATTTATAAAAATGCCAATTGCAACCTAAAAATCACTGAACTTTTCCCAACGGCCTGGCGTAGCAAGACAAATTTAGATGTCAATTGAAAAACCTGTTTTTAGCCAGCTAAAGTAAATATGCTACAATTTGGATGGGCTACTGTTGTTTATCATTGTCAAGCACCCTACATGTTTTCATAGTTTTATTATAGGTTATTATAGTAGGTTATTATAGGTAGTTAAGCATGCATTTTATTTTTATCAAACTTTACTTATGGCACATTAGTTATCAAAAACCATAAATTTTAATAAACCATTTTTTATGATCGAATTAAGTGCAAGGCCAAAGTGTAGGCAGTAAAATAATGCAGGATGACACAGACTTGGCCATAAATCATGATTACTTGCACTAAGAATGATTGATGAATGATGATCAAAGTAAAATTAACTGTTTACTTTATTATCAAGTAAATGTTGATAATCTAAGAAATGATAAGAAAGGATAAGATAATGCAAACATCTACCTTGTCTAGTTGGCTGTGACCTTGCTGCACGAATTCTTCCACCGATGCATCGATCCCCTCGATCCTTTTACTGCTCGCCGAAAGATCTGTCACAAACTGTTCGTATTTCCGTTTCGCCGTCTCGACACTCTCCGACGAATCGTCCGCCCTCAGCATCTTCTCCTTGTCCTTGATCCATTTCTCGAAGTCGTCACACTCACGGTAGAAGCCGTACAGACAGATGGCGTCGTCCAGCAGCGCGTGCCTTCGTTTCGACAGGTCCAGCAGCTGGTTGTACGTGGCGTTGATCTTCTTCTGGCGCTTCTCCACATGGTCGCTGTCGTCAGCCGACTTCCGCTTGGCCGCCTTGGGCTTGGCCGCGGACGCGGGCCGCGCGCGTTTCGTCTGCACCACTTGCTTCACCATCTTGGTCTTCTTGACGCGCCGCATCTCGCGCACCTTCTCGGGCCGACGTACCTGCACCTGTTGGTTTCAATGCAATATTATTGTCTGTGCTGCACATCCTTATGTTCATCGGGGGTTCTACTAGACCTATGATTTTTTTCACATTCCAAATATTTACACTCAACATTTTCAGGTCAAAAATGGTATATTTTCAGTTTTTCACGCATGAAAAGTTCCACTTAAATTTTGTTTCCCAAATTTTTGTTTTTTGAGGCAAAAACAAAGAATTTTATTAATATGTTGAATCATGTGATGGTTTGTCACAAATCTGTTATTTTTTCAGGAATTTCAAGTACCTAGGTGGAACAGCCTCATATTTCAAAAATTTTTCACAAAATATTTGAAAAGCCCCTTTTTTTCACAACTTTCCACAGGGTGTTTGATTATCACATTTTTTCCATTTTCCACATTGAGACCATCACCATATTCATATTTTACTTATTCTACTTCTACTATTTGAATGATGGATATATTCTGAGATTTAAAGTATTATTATTATTCGTTCTTGTTACCTGCACGATCTTGGGCTCGATCTCGCGCACGTAGTTGGCCGGGATGAAGCCGTCGGTGCCGTCCACTTTGCGCACGTTCCACCAGTCGGGGTTGGTTCGACTCAAAAGCAGCATCACCTCGCCTGCGATGGAACAGAACAGAGATTAGTCACTTCTGATGGATACGCCCAAGCCCAAAGCTCATGGCAATCAAAACACTAAAACACTGCATCAGCCCAAATTAAATCACCGCAAAACACCTCTGTGCAACTTTTTGCGTCACTCAACCTAAAGAATAATCTATCTCAGATCTATTTTCTTCATATCTAGTTCTGCTCTTTTCAGATGGTAGAGCAACGGTCACGAAAACCAGTAGTCTGGGGTTAGATTCCTTGAGCAGACAGACATTTTTTTAAATGTGAAATTAATAATCTTCGGCAACAGCACTATTTCTTTGCGCTTACAATAAGTTGCACCTCATTTCTACTCCAGTCCACAACAAAGTATTCCAGCCTTTGACTCGACCCCCAAATCTCCATATTTGTGCTCTGGTGGTCTGACTGGGCTACCGTGGCAAAGACAAACTCATAATGATAGCAGCCTTATGGGTTGATAGACCTCCAAGAAGAATTGAACCAAGAGGCTTTGAGGCAAAGGCATGATATTGATATTATTATACGAGATGCTGATGGAATTGCTGTTTGTTACCTTTGGCCATG
The DNA here is from genome assembly GCA_003287335.1 of Lednia tumana. Taxonomy (NCBI): domain Eukaryota; kingdom Metazoa; phylum Arthropoda; class Insecta; order Plecoptera; family Nemouridae; genus Lednia; species Lednia tumana. The sequence goes on from QKMV01000931.1 coordinate 2,533, forward strand.
TTCATGCCTTGTCCCTGGAATGCGTAGAGGCTCTTCACCTGCGGCACCTTCCTGTCTTCGACCACCGTTCGGTGCTCGATGCGTTCGATGGGCTCCTCCTCCCAGTAGTCTTGGGGCACCAGTCGAGTCTCGTTCACAAGCTCCTCCTGCTCCAGCTCTGGCAGCGGCTCAAACTCAGACGAAAGCTGTATGGGAAATGGTCCGTTATTTACGTAACAAGGTTCTAAAACTCACGAGCTTCCTGTTTTTGTCCCACTCATGGCTGCTACAAAACAGTTCAGTGACTTGGTTTTTGAATTGATTTCTTTCTGGCAAAAGAGATGCGACATTGTACTGTACTTGTGAATAAATAGATCTAGCCTAGAAAAATCTAGTTTCAGAATATGGTATTAGTATCGCAGATTGTGTCAATCCAATCACATCAAGTCAATACAAACGTATGGAACGGGTTTGGTCCAGGAAAATGTATTCCTAAGATTCCCAACCTTTTCTCAATTGGTTTAGTTTACTCCCTTAAAATCTTGAACCGGCTGAACGCTTGGTTCACTGCTACAATTTGGATACACAAAAACTAAAAACTAAAAACTAAAAAGCAAAAACAAATACTTAGGACACACATATCAACAATACATGTAAGATTTTACGCAGACTTTGTGTAATAATCCAGCACATGAAGTTCAACAGCTTGTTACTCATTAATTAGTCACTGATTGAAGTCATGGTACTTACAATTGATTCCGTCACACATTTCGGTATTCCAAGAGAAAGCTTTCAAAACAAATTGAAACCATTTTCAGAAACAGTTCACAATTCAATAACTTACTATCTATACGGACCAAATAAGTTTTAATTCCGAAGTCTATAACTCTATCCGTATCACAATTCAGATGCTAATTCAAAAGTCTAGGATTACTCTATCAATATACTCATAATTCATATAATTCATAATACTCATATCAGTATCATAATTCAATACAGATGTCGGCAGCTAGAATAAAGTGGGATCGATAGCTGGGGCCATTGCCCGGGTACCAGCCGACATCCCTAGTATGTATCCTTAACAGCTTGCTGAAGTTATTTAGGCAACTCGAAGGCTCTAGCCACCTGATGCAAAGGGCACTTTTCATTTGTATGTGTCTCATAGATCTTTTAGCATTGTGACTTAATAAAAATATTCCCTCTTAAATGAACGAGCAAACAAAATGGTGTTTACCTCGAGAGTGGATATCCCGGCAGCCACGAGCCTCTCCGCCTGGGTGTTGAGTGACTGTATGTCACCGCTGTACGCGTTCAGTTCTCCCTGCAGGTCGCGGTGCCGTTGCAACAGCGCTTGCGCACTCGGCTTGTCTTCGCCGTAGTCCACCGACGTCACCAGCGCCATCTTCTCGTTCAGCCACGACTCGGCCTCGTTCGCGTCCGTGTAGAACTGAAACGACGACATGCTTGTTAAATTCAACCGGTATTGGAGGTAGCATTAGGGCCAGGTCTCTCCAACAGCCTATTATCGTAATTTTAAGCTGACGTGATGTTTGTGTATGGCAATGCTATTCAGAAAAGTGAATTCAGTTTACACTTGGATTTAAGTTGATGAAATCCAGGCTAGAAGTGTCAAGCAACTATGACTAATTGATCCGTCTGATTTATTTAGGAACAGCAACAATTAATCGATTTTGCAAAAATAATGAAGATAAAAGAATGTGTTTTCTATCCCAATTTTTTTTTTGGCACCAACTGTATTAGAATAAATTCAATATGGTGACAATGTTTATGCATCCAGCATCCAGCCCAGCCCAATGTTGCTGAACTTCCATCACCTCGCAAGAACCTGTTTATTCAGTATTCCTCATCCATTGCGCAGCGTCATGTTGCTAAACGTCAGTAATTTCACATGAACCGGTGAATCCAGCACGCCAAACCGTTCCGTGCATAAAAGATTTTACCTGGTACGCCTCTGCTGCATCTTCGAGCTGCTTCTTTCGAATGGCTGCCAGGTTTTGTAAGGTGGCCCAGTGTTCGATCAGGCTGTCTATCCTTGCGTTAATCACGACACCTTCAGGGTGCTTGTCAGCAATGAGCCGGCGACCAGCCTCACAGAGCTGCTCAGATTTTGGCCGACGAGCTTTCATTTCGTCTTGGAGCACCTAGCGTCGAAAAAAACACGTTAATGACGACTCCTTGATTAGATCAGAAAGTCAAAAGCAAATTTAAAATGTATCGTAAGTGACACTACTAGCTAGAAAATTAAAATTAAGAGATTATTACGTAGCGCCGGCTTTACAGTGTCCTGTTTAATTCAAATCTTCCGGTTAGCTATTCTTTTCATCACATGGCAACAACCATTCAGATACCACTCTTTTCTACGTTAGCCTCCAAAGAACATCAAAACTGGACATTGTTAAACCGGCCCCTAGTAACTAAATTAGTAACTACAGTAAAGAATGAAAAGGTTAGTAATTATGGTAGTACCTGATACTTTGTCTGACGAGAGTTCGTGCGTGCCAAATCACCACAAATCGACCATGCAAAAGTAGAAAAGGAATCGCATCTATATTAGTTAGGTGCTAGCAACTAAAAGCAACTCCTTAGCACCAGAGAAGTAAAATTCACTAGGGACTAGAATGTAGCCAAAAATAAAACATGCTCTACTGGACTAGAGTTAAAAACATGCACTGATGGACTTCAGTAAAAATATCTACTAAGTGAAGGGCTAGTCTCTTCCAAAAGGCATGCTGACTACTAGACTTCAGTCAAAATTAAGCCGTGTGATATTAATATAGTTAATCGTTAAAAAGACAGGAAAAGTGCTTAGTACATCATAAACTAGGGGCTCCGTGTTTTGAGCACTACAAAGTTCAATCATTAGTGGTTGGAAATTCTAACTACAAGGCTAGCTTATTAAAACAATGAGTTATAGGAGTGGCAAGAGGCTGGTGAAATAGTTGAATATGTAAGAAGTGCATCAACTCGCAGAGTTGCGATAAAGGGCGTTCGCTAACCAAAAAGACTAGGCGGTGGCAACTACTTTTACACACCTAAACTAATCTACTCGGGTGCTGACTGATCATGGTTGCATTGTGCCACGAGCCTCAGAGTTTGAAAGTAGGGAAGGACGTGACTTATGAAGAATAAAGAGTGAAATTGCAATGATAAACATTAATAGAAATGCTTTGGCCTCGTCAACCAACGGTTAAGTATATAACTGATGTGTACTCATCAGCTGTTGTCTACATTGAGATGACAAATGTGATGAAGACTGATAGATGTAGACTGAGTGATTTGGTTAACATCCAACAACAATGAAGAGAATGTCGTAGCTGAAACCTCTTTACAACTCAATGGTTGTTTCACAACTTAATATCTCTTTATTCTACAGTAAGTTGCACCCAACTCCCATTTCCACACTTGTACTAACTACTTGAGAAGGAACAGAGGTAGAACAAGCCAATACATCCCAAGTCGATGAGAAATGGAACTGGAAGGTGCATATTGGTGGGTGGCTTACCTTGTGCTTCTGCTGCAAGCTGAGCACGGCACGGAGATCTTTCGCCGAGATTCCGGCCTTGCAGATGCGCTGCTTCTCAATCAGCCAGGATTCCTCGTCTTCGTGGTCCTGCACAAACTGGTAGAAGTTGCGTGCGTCTTCTAGCCGAGCCCGACGGTCCTTGCTGCTGGCTATCAGCCTACCGAACCAAGAAACATAAAACATCACGTTAGACAGATCACGGAGCCAATTTTCTCCGAGGAGGTGGAACTCAAGGATGTGACCACAAATCTGAAGCAGAAAAACTCATTTGGTAGCCATATTTACCACCAGGTAGCCCTCAAAAGCAGTCACAGCTACCTCTCGAAGCAGTTTGTTAGCAAATATGGCTGCCAAACCAGTTTTTCCGGTTCAGATTCTTGGTCACACTGCTGGCCTTCAATTTTACCTCCTGGGACAATATAGGCTCCATGGATAGATTAGGAGCCGGATAAAAAAATGTAATATTTAAAATCAAAGTAGAAAACTACTCAAACCACAGTCAAGAACTGGTTTTCCCCCAACTTCATTAAGATGAATGAACAATTTCCCATTCTTCAATGCTCTACTCAAGCTGCAGGTAGTTTTGAAACTTGTGCAGTCTTACCAAAAAACAACAAAACGGCAAAGAACCCCACCATACGCCGTAGTCAGCTGATACAGCCGCTGCTGCAGTATTGGCAAGTCTTTTTCAAAACTAGCCTACCAGCAGAATAAGACTATTTCTTACCTGCACTTAGTGTCACCAACTTTAGGAGCAGCTTGAAAATAACTTTAAATTAAACGATGCACGGTTTTGCTCCGGTACTTTCTCTGCACAATGTTTCAGACAAGACACCACCTTCAGGAAGTTTTGCCGATTTGGGAATTGGAAATGGAAGAACCATCCGTCCTAAACGTTGTAAAAATAAAATACCGCAGCAAAACCGTCGATAGAGTAATTTAAAACTATCCCCCACAGTTATTTCTGCAAGAACATAACCCAAGACCGAAGCGTCAGCGTAAACAGTAATAATTCTCAGTGTTCCGAGAAGACACATACCCGTCATATGCGGTGGCCAGCTGGTCCAGCTGCTGCTGCAGAATCGGCACGTCTCGATGGCCGCCGGCGACAAATTGCTTGCCCTGCCTGGCCAGTCGGCGCTGGGTCTCTCCCAGCGAGGTCACCTGCAGTTCCGCAAGGCTATGCTTCTGGATCAGGTCTTGCACGGCCAGTAAGTGAGGCCCGACGTCTCCCGACTGGAACATACCTGCACAACACATTTGCGATTAGGTTAGGAAGTTGCACGGCTGGATCATGTGGTTTTTAATAGGGGTGTCAACAGTCGATCAATTCGATCCAACGTTAATCGTCTTAGAAACGATAAAATGCTAAAATCTACATAAAATACAATTTTCTAAATGATTTTTGCAAAAAAAAAATTATGTATCAAGAGTTTACTCCCGCAGGCACTTGAGTGCATTTTTTGCCACCTGCCGACAGCCCTGCTAAGTGTAGAATACCTTGCAGGTCGGTGATGGTGGCCATGATGGTGTCAGCCTCACGCAGCATTGCCATCAGCTGGCACAACGTCGTCAGGTTGATCTTGTGTTTGTTCAAAAGCTCCAGCAGTTCTCTCCACCGTTCCAAAACCTCTGCCTCACGTTTCGCCACGCGCTCTTTGCCGTGGTAGTTCTCGGCAACCAGTTCCTCTTTCATGTTGGTCAAATCGTGGAATCGTTCCTCCTGCAAAGAGATTTCCGTCAGAAAATTCCCGCAGCTATTAAGACTACCTGAACACTTCAGACGTTGATGTTGATCGACTATATAATCGCTGTTAAAAAGCTGGAGATATATTTCTTTTTGTCGGATTCCAAACCGGACTGTAGAGTTCTAGAAATGGTCCATAATCATCTCATCCAGTTACGTGTTTTTGACGTGAAACGCATAGAGTGCCTTTGCTGAGTATGCGAGATAGATTGTTATGGGAAACATTTGGCGGATCTCTGTTAGGTATTTTATCTGTGTTTTTATCTGTTTTTGGGTGTGAAATGCAATACCTTCTACCTGCTGCTAAAGATGCATCACATCATTACTAATGATGGTTTTAGTGTGCAAGGACTTGAAATTATATTGGGAGAAAAGCAACAAATTCTCTTCTTTCTATCATTTCTTCTTTGGCCTATCTTAATGTGCCGTAGCCCGGTAAATGTACATTTTTGTGCCGGCTTTTATGCACCATACTAGTCTAAAATGGCACTCCAAAAATAATTAGGTAAATTCTGTAAATTTATTGAAACTTGATGAACATGAGAATAGCACCGGAAAATGCAAAACATGAGACACATACCTTCAGTAATCAGGTTATTGTGGCTTATAAAGTGCGCTATTAAAAACCAATATTGTTCCAGGCACAAAAAAGACGGGCAATATGCCACTAGTCACGATATTGTTCTGATCACAAGCGATCCTAGGTCCCATGGGCCATTTCTCCGGCTTCACCGCCATTCTCTTATGGGAAATTATTTTCGAAAGGGACTAGCTTGAAAAGTCCTGCTTTCGACAGTTGTTTCTTGAGCTTGTGGTGGATTTTTTTTTCAATTTTACCTTCCCAAATTTCAAACTTAAAATTCCTTAATAAGGAGCATATATCCGGCATAAAAGATGCGTACCCTGGCTAGGATGTCCGCGGAGATGGCTTCGTGTTTCTTGACGGTGGCGTCCACCTGCGTCAGGTTATTTCCGTAACGTGGATCGGAAAGGACCTGAATCATCTCTTTCAGGTAACCTTCACGAAGAACGCTCTGCAAGGGAAAGACACCGGCATTAGTATCGACTACTAGTTTCAATGAAACTCGCCTATCTGCATTGGCATAGCCAACCCTGCAAGAGAAAAGACTATGAACAGTGCACATTTTCTAGATTGATGCTGAATCTACCAAGGGAGAGTACAGAACTACGTCTCTTTCGTAGCCTTTTTAACCACTGTCTATTCTATTTTCTATCAACTTAGGAATTACATTTAATTTATTTTCAACCTATTTAGTTTTTATTCTTCTTGAAAGGAAAACACAGAAAAGGGCAACAAAAGATGACATTAGATGAGAAAGGATTGCCAGCATAATGGCCAAGTCATTGCGTGCTGACCCTTGCTAATTCATTCACATACAAATTTCAGGCAGGCATATCAATAAATACTTTTAACAAAGAGGCGCACATTATTTGGGGCATGTCTCAAAGGCGAATGAAGTCTTTTTGAAGATACCGTTTGGCATTTTAAGTAAAAATATGTTTCTGGAGGATCTAGTTCCTAATTTTACCTACTGCTTATAGATTATGAATGCATATCGTGGATAGTTTTGCCAGAAACAGCTAAAAAAAATCTTCTGAAACCTAGGCGCTAGCCCTAAACACACGAAACAAAACCCTTCCCTACTGAGAGCTTCTGTTCCTACCCTGAGGGTGATAACAATGCTTCCCTACCAAACCAAAACCCATCTCGAACCGCTAAGTTAATTTTTTACCTTGCGCTCGAATTTGTTGTTGAGCTGTTCCAGCCGCTCTTGTCGTAGCAGTTCCTCCCTGAGCGCGACCTCTCGTCTGTGCTCTGCCCGTTCCAGGTTCTCCCAGCTGCGTTCCAGGTCGTGGATCAGCTGGCCGTCCTGGGGCGTGAACGCCGGCTGGTTCAACGACTTGAGCTGCGTATTGATGTGGAAGTAGAGCACCTCGATCTCACTGCGCTCAATGTATCTGGAGGGAGGTAAGTGACATTGTTACTGTCCTTAATACAATGAAACATTGTTAAGTGTTCCAAAGTTCTTTCGACCCATCTTTTTTTCTCTGAAAAGGATCACTTCTTTGAATCATTCCTTTCAAAATGAGCACTTAACGAGTTAAGGAATCTAAATTAAATTTTAATGAAAACCTGAGTTTTAATGACTTATTCTTGAGAATTTCTGTAAAAAATATAGTGAAATCAAAACGGTTTCACCATTTGTAGTCAGATTCCTACCAATCCTATGCTCAAAAAACTTTACGCTCACCGGGAACATAAACCGCGTCCACGTGTTTGCAATTCTATAGAAAGTGGAATTGCTTTTATAGAATAGGGGACAAAAAAATAGTTTTCACTTTTGAATATATAGATAAAAAGTTTTACAAAAATGTATGGTACCGGCAGTAGCATGTGTTTTTACATTATTAGTATGAAGTTGACCGAAAATGACATGCTCACCAATAAGAGTAATACGAGCAGAGTATGCAAAGAAAGTGGTCTTACTTGGGTGGTTTCTCTACAGTTCTGTATTGCTTGAAGCGCAGCAACTCTTTCTGGATTCCTTCCAACGAATTGGGAATGTTTCGGTCCTCAAGCTCGATCACCTTCGCTCTGATCCACTCAAGCAAGGTGGTGTTGATTTTCTCGTAGTTCACTTTCATTTTGTCGGCGTCCATCATTTGCCCCACAATCTGGAAAGAAAGACACGCTATTTGAACCACAGCTTTTGGGCGAGACAGATTTTGATTCGAAACGTGAAAGCTGAAAAGTGAATCGACGTACGTTTGCAATTCTGCGGCCGCTCTTCATTTCGTTCTTCATCCTTGCAAAAGTGTGGTAGTACGATGCTACGTAGGTGATGATTGATTTCTCATCGGGTCGTGGTTGGTCCACATCTAATGGGAGAGAAGTTTACGTTCACATTTTTGTCAAGAAACAATACGCTGAGCTCTTTACTGACAGAGCTCCATTATTAACATAATTTATATTACTACTAATATTACATTAAACTAACATTATTAACTACTAAAAAAGCTAAAACATGTTAAGTACTATATACTGTCAGGACCAAAGTTGTTCTCAACAGAGCGCTCGCCCTAAAAAACCAAATGACATCTAGCCGAAGCCCACTGCTCCTTACTTTATTAACTATAAGACTGGAAATTTTTTGGAATTGGTGGGCTCAAAAACCTAGTCTACAAACTGGGTTTGAATTCTGACAAAACCACAAAAAGTTTCCCAATATTTCGTAAACAATGCTGTTTACTCCTTCAGGGTTAGGACTCATGGACCGAAGTATAAATAATTTTATGACTGGTGGGTGTTTCAATTTTCCTGTTATCACTTCCACAAAAGATTTCTAGGAACTGCTCAAATTACCCATGTTTTTCCCTGCTAGATTTTCTGGAATTGATAATGGCAAGTTTATTGCCTGCCACTGATCAAAAGCTGTCAACATTAAATCCTGAACCTAAATTAAATTTCTAGACACATGGCAAATACCTGGCAGTATATTTTGCTGGCTGACAAGGTGACTGAGTGACTCAAACTATTTACAGTAAGAAGGTCAACATGAACCCCTCCACACAGTTGCAATGTTAGTACAGAGTACAGTGTAAACAGATCTTATCCTTCCTTCCTAGAACTGCCTTCCCGGAATTTCCCAAGACCATTCCAAATGCTAGGACAGTTCCTTGACAGACGAATATGACTCTCCTTGAACTCTCCGTGTCCCGTAGCTGATATGATTCCGAGCTCGCATTAACGCCAAACTTTCATCCGCGTAAGCTGTAGTAAGAGCAAGCCTGCCTTGGGCCCACGAGGCTCCAGGCTCGATTCTGGTGCCTGTCTATCCGATTGTGGTTTCCCATGATTTCCCACAACCAAACCAAGCAAATAAAATAGTTCCTTCACTAAATGCGAACGGCTTACGACCATCTTGCTACCAGCTCCCCTTCGTATTCCCTACCCATCCCGATAAGCAGCAGGGAGTTTCTAGCGGTTATCCCACAATGAAACAATAAATACACCAAATACATACCTTCAGCATCGAGTAGTTTAGAGATGCCGAGCTCCGTGTGAGCCAGATCGAAGGCATTGTTGAGGTTGTCGATGTTCTTGGAATGAATCAACGAGTTATAGTTGATGATATCGGGCCGATGTGCGTGGATCAAAGCGTTGAATCCGAGACCAGATCGCCATGAGCCGCTGAAGTCAGTTATGTTGACGCCCTGATAGCCGTTTGTCTTTCGCTGGCACCAGAGGAGGAGCGCGTCCTTCGCCGATTTCTTCTCGCTACTCTCATTTTCTTCGTCCTGTAGAGGGAAAGAGTTTTTATTGGTTTTAGGTGAAAATCCTGCCTGAAAACCCACTGTAGGATATACTGGCAATGCGCCTTCAGTTTAACATAATTTGAACATAACTTTTCAACACATATGTGTAGAATAGTTATCCAATTGGATAATCTTACAAATAATGCAAACAATTTTTAAAAACTGTGAATAACTGGGTATCCCTGCCAAGAACTTCTAACAAAGAAACTCCCAACGTTTCACAAACTATATTGTAAGCTTATTAAATTTTTAAGACTCATGTCTTCTCTAATTTCAGCACTAGTTTAAAAAAAACTGTTAAAACTGGGTTAAACTGCTGAAAACTTCTAACAAACAAACTGCCAATGTTTTGCTAACCTTGCTGAAAGCTTCATCTTGCCTAGCTTCACGCTTGACTAAGATGAAGCTTTCAGCAAGGTTAGCGAAACGTTGGCAGTTTGTTTGTTAGAAGTTTTCAGCAGTTTAACCCAGTTATTAACAGTTTTTTTAAATATTGTAAGCTTCCTCAGAGAAAATGTGACACCTAGTGGTACCCAGTTATTCACAGCTTTTTGAAAACAAGTGCCAAGATTATGAAGAAGACATGAGTCTTAAGAAAGTAATAATACAAACAAGTGTTTTAAAAGAGCTTTTATGGACACCTGACATGAGTCTTAAGAAAGTAATAATACAAACAATTGTTTTAAACATGCTTTTATGGGCACCTGTTCAAAATTTATAAACAAACAACAAGTGCTGTGGTCTCAGTTTGAATCAGTCTAATGAGTAATGAGTAATAACTCAAACGTAAATTATATTTGATCACATTAAATCACAATGCCCTTTATAGGCCTAGCCTCATTATAGCCTCATCATTGGATTCCCCTAGAACGCCTCAGCTATGTATTTTAGTATTTTTAGCATGTTTGTTATAACATCCAGGCTATCAATTATGATAATGTCTATCAAATTTTAATTATTTATCAGCTTGTCAATCATGTGGACAACTTGACACAAATCAAAATGAAGTACAGTCAAGATTAAATAGGGCATATGGGTAAGGTTAAAGGCTTGGTAAAAACTAATATTAAATCTAAATAATAAACTCTAATGGTAAGAAGCTAAAAACATAATGAAGCAAGTTATGCTATCTTGTTGATAATTCTAGATTAAATTTAAAAAGACAACATTGGCATTACTTGTTGATTGAGAACTTCTATCTAACTAAGAACTTGTGTTCAATTCTAGGTTTACAATCTCTGGCATACAACTTCTGTTTGGTTCATCTCCATTCTCCTAGGAGCTAAGATCCCAAACCCACCAAACCTGTTCTGACTTTATGGTGCTCAAATACCCCATAAAATATGGTGACAACAGCACCCAAATAAATTGCTCTTAAAAAAATCCGTTTCTATGCAAGTTGTTGAAGTCCAGCTAGTTTATAGTTGTACACTGAATCATACTGTTACCTAATTGAAAATCTGAGTGCAAAAGAATTTTAAAAATGTCTATGCATTATCCTTTTTTATTACTTGGGTGGACTCTTTAGACTGAAACGCAAAAAGTGTTTGAGAAATGACGAATGGAGAGAAATGTGCTCATGAATAAGCTAAGCTCTAGTAGTTGTGTAATGCTTGAAGGAAGTTGCTGAATGGAAACTGCAAAACTGCACTTACACATAAACTTATGATGATGCATTAATTCATCATTGAATGAGTTGACAAAAGATGTTTTTCTTATTCATAGTGAGTGGGTTATGAAGCACCGAGTCATAGAATGTGTAGCCAGACCTTATTTATGCTGGTAATAGATCTATTCCAGCCAATAAAAGAATACTAGATCCACCTACTGAGTAAAGCCACTTGGGTTGTGATTTCCCTATCCCATCTGGGTTATATGCCAAAGCCAACTTGTATCAAATACCCAAATTTGTATCAAATTGGCATTGGCATTTAACCTACACAGGATAGGGAAATCACAACCCAAGTGGCTTTTCTTAGTAGGTAGATCTAGTATTATTTTCTTGGCTGGAATAGGTCTATTATTACCACCACTATGCAGTGGCAAATTTTTACAGAATTTCGACTCTAAATATTCTGCTGATTTGGGAAAGAGAGAATTTCGTTTCTGGAAGTAACAAAACCAAAAATTTTTGGGGAAATTTGCCAAACATCATTTTGTAAGGAATTTAATCGGAAATTTAGTAATTCCCAGGAGTTTTTTTAGGAATTTAATTAATTATTTCTGAAAACTGCAAGCATTTCGAAAAAATTGACGAAACATCAGGGGAATAGAACGCAAGTGACACAACTCTACATACCACATCAATCTCGATCTCTTGGATTTGAAATCGCAGGATGATCGTCCAGATGAGACCCAGGATAAGTCGTTGTTTTCCATCGACGATGTCCTCGGCGCCGATACTTTCCAGTCGAACCTAGGCACAGGTCAAATCGCTCTCATCAACAATGCTCATGTAGCTGCCGCTGTGGCGAAAATTACACAATTCTCACCTCACCAGATATCTTACACTGATTACAGAAACCAATCTGTTAACATGTCATCAGATTTGTCACTAGAAAATTATGTAAATGCTGGGTTTAAATTTCCCTAAAAGTAAACCACAAAGGTGTTAAGCTTCATCAATTTTTTCAGCTCATTCTTAGCTGGGATTTTGTGTTGGAATTAGATACATAGTAACATCAGCAGGTGAGGAAATATTGTCAAACAACTGCAACTTCAAATCTCTAGATAGATTGGTATAGAAATGTTGTCACCAAATAGGGCCCAAAAAAAAGCAGGTGAACAACTCTGGTGAGCGATCTGACTGGGATTCACAGTAATTTGACCCACGCTGCACGGGTCAAATCACTGTCATCAAGAATCAGAAAAGTAGCTGATTTCAAGGTTCTGTTAATGAGAACCATAGGAAGGCGAGTCTGGAAATAATAATTAGCCTGGCGTGCCATGCGCAAATGTGTCAACACCCATTGTTTGTACAGTGGACCGTGACAGAAAATAATGCTATGGACGAAAGTACTCTTTGACAAAACCAAAGTGTACTACTTGTATTGCCCCTTGATGTTGATTACAAACACAAGGGTTGTAACGTGCACTTCTGCTGGAATAGTATTTCGGGATTATTATGCATCTGATGAAATAACTTGAAGCAATTTCAAAATGTGAACTCAGACAAACAGGCATATTTTTAGAGGTTTCCCTAAGTCCAAACAGGAACAAGTCATTCATCACTTGGGCTCTGATTGTGTAGGGAATCTTTAAAAAAAAGTTGCCTGTAGATAAAGTATATATTTGTGCCACCCAAAACATTGATTGAAAATAATTTGTTCTCTTGGATCTTGAATGGAAATCTTAGATGAGAAATCTTAGAAATCTTAGATCTTAGATCTTAGATCTTAAATCTTAAATCTTAGAAATCTTAGATGGAAATCTTAACATTACCGCTCTTTCTACTGTACTAAAATATATACATCAATAACAATACTCATTGTAAATTTAGTATCCCGCCCCGTCTTATTATACCATAACACAATTATAATGATGACCATTTAAATGATGCCTTCCTTTGTCTAAATAGAGATGGCAATCAGGTTCAACTTAACACGACACCATGTGTGTGCTGGCTTAGGAGAGTGGCCCAGACTATTTCATCTTCACCATGTGGGCGCAAATTGATGTTAATCTTCCGCGACAATTAGCCAATCAAAATTCTAAACCAGAGTCTTCCTCTCAGATAAGACATCACCATAATTTAGTGTATCACACATTATTAAAATGATCCTGAGAGGGGCCAGCGCGAAAGATGGCAGCTAAACTTGGTTACCAAACTGGTCACGTGACACAAGAGCGTTTATATGGAGCTGTCCCCGCCTGTGGGCAGACTAATGTGCTAGGCTTACTAGCGACCCCGGTTTCGGTGATATCTTTAAAAAACCTACCATACAGAACATTTCTTGCTTACTGTACACAAATTTGTCTCAGCTTTTTATATTTTGGTAATCTTAACAGGCAGATACAATAGATTGGTGTATATAGGGTGATACAAAAAAAAAACGAATTGGGAGAAAGGTTTGAGGCTTAGAGTTTGGACGACAGTGGCATGACAGTTAAAAACTGGAAGCAATCTATCGACAGAGAGAAACGAGTAGCGGATGGAGATGGGGGAGAAAATTGAAGGCGGAAATCAAACGATAGTGGTCCAGGGGAGGTTTCATCCTGTCTGCGTTTACATTTCATCTGTCCCTGATTTACTGGCACGCTATCTCCCTGCCTAAAGTCTAACGTTAACATGTACGCTGATTTCAGGGAGAGAGAAAATACGTGTCCTAGCCGGCATGTACGTACACGGAAATGAAGGGCTGGTTTTCTCGGAATACAGTCAGATCAATCGTCTCTTAGGTTAACCGAAGTCTTATGGCACGTTCCAGGAATCTTAAGATTTACCTCTCATTAATCAAGTGGGACTAACAAGTGTGAATTAAACTTCGATCGGACTTAATTATTCCAATCAGGCTTGCATACATAATGAACGCTAGATGTTGTATGCAATTTGTTGCAGGGGTCACTACTGCCATGTGTACTGGTGTAACATCTTGACCCATAGCGTCGCGGCCAGAGTGTGGGTGGGGGCAATGAACCCGAGACTACTCACTATACATGCTAGGATTGGTGTATCGAAATTGATAATGAAAACTATCGAATTATAAATTGTGTCAAGGGCGCGATCGGGCTACAATTCCCGGACGAAATTAATGGGTGTGCGGGAAAATACGTTTGGTAATAAAAACTGATAATGGTTTTTGTAGTGCGTTCGTTTGCGAAGGTCCTATGCGGAAGATTATAGTCATTACACCGATACATGGATTACAACTTAAGTGAGTTACGCGCAAGGTATTTGTAAACAGATAAAACTAAAAACGTTTCCAAAGTAATTGGGTAGAGTTAATTTCGTTAAGCCAGATGAAATAATATCTTGCATGCACTCCACAGATAGGTAACCGCTGGGCAAAGGTTAGTCTCATTTAATCAGTGGCTACTGCACAAATGACTTACCTTTGTATGGAGAAAGGCCAAACTCTTGTTACAGTTTTCGATAAAGTGTACGCGTAGTTTGCCATTGTTTGGTTTCGCGAGCTTCTCGCCCGAGATGATCTCGAGCAGTTTCAGCAGCTTCTTGCCGTCTGCTAGGTCTGTGAATAAATCTTCTACTTCCATACGCGCCTGTAAACAAAAAAAAAACAATTTCATGTTAGCACGTATTTTGCCGAAATTTTATGTAAAAACTTGTGAGCACTGAATATTTTTACTCAAAACTAAATGTTCACAGCACCCGGGAATCGAACCCGGGTCCTCTGCATTTCCGCTGCAGCCGGAACAGCCGCTATGCATATCGAGACATTGAGCAGTACATTCATTGCCATGGACCTATATTGCGCAGGAGCTGAAAGTGAAGGCTAGCGGTGTGACCAAGAACCTGAACCAGAAAAACTCGTTATGCGGCCATATTCACCTCCATCGAGGCTCTAGAGCAGGCTTTTCCAACCCGCGACCCAGGACTTCTGATAAGGCGGTCCAAAAAAATAATGATACATTTAAAATTATTTGCCGCATTTTGTTTCGTAACTCAACCGCACGATACCCCTGCGGAAGGGGTGGTGCCGACGCAGCAGCCGCCATAGACGCCTCAGTTGATGACAACTTGGATTTGATATTCAATATTTTACATACAAGTATTCTATGACGACAACAGTTGATTGTTATTATTTATTGATATTTAATAGCCATGTGAGTATTCTTATATGGTTATTAAACTTTGCTTTTTTTATTTGCCTATTACTACTGTTCGGACTCGGCCACTAACATTACGATGCATTGCAGTTTCGTTCTTGTGATATTTTGTAATTTGATCTACATATGCACGCAGTGATCCACATATGTAGTACATATTTAAGCGCCTTTTATAATTTATAATTAGTATTTTGAACCCTTCCACAATTTCATTAAATTACCATACTAGGTCAAAACAAATGCATTTTTTTATATAATGCCGTATTGGTTGTAAGAAATTTGTCACCGAAGGATTTTTTCATATTTTTGCTATTTTATACCCTTTTTATTTAATAAACTAATGAAAATTAATTTACTGTGTGATAAATGATGAAACATGGAATGGTAAGCACATTGCAATCACTACAAAAACACCTCAGTTTTGCCGTATCTTTGAACCGTTATTATCGTGAAATTCAATAGCCTTGTCTTCGTTTTTAAAGTACCTGCCCAGCTATTAAATTTTTAAGACTCATGTTTTCTGTCTAATTTTAGCACTAGTTTTTTTTTAAATACCACCCAGCTAATCTTTATGAATACGGAG
>QKMV01000932.1:0-18503 GCA_003287335.1 Lednia tumana
CAGTTCGTTACCTCTACATGAAAACATGTCCTTTGTCGAGCTCAAAAGACCGCTATCTTCTCAACCCAAATCCAAGTCTAGTTACCTTGAAGTAGTCCTTGACGCTCTGCAGGGACACGTATGCGACGTCTCCTGCGCCTCGAGTGACGCAGTTGAGCGCAGCCACGTGGTCGCCTTGGCTGCGCTGAGACATGTAGCTACATCCCTGGCCACGGTTCTCGCAAAGGCTGCACAGCTCAGGGAATTCTTTCTCTGGAAAATTGGCACGCGTCAGCACGTTTGTCAAATAAAGCATGGTACATGAATTTGTATGCTGAAGTTAAGCGGACGATTAGTTATTGTTTTAATGAAAATTTAATAAAAATGAATTAACTCCCATTAAAAAAAAAAAAACATATGCAAACGGTTTGGCATGCTGGAAATACTCCTGGTATCGTGAGATCACTGAAGCTAAGCAACATTGAGCAGGGTCAGCTGTTTGATTACCCCAAAGAAGATATAAATGTAAAGAATTTAGATAGTTTTATGAGCAAACTGTTCAGAAAAATAGCTTAGGTACAGGCTGAATAAAAGTACTGATTCTTTAACAAATAAAATTCTGTTTGGGAAAGAGCCTCGAAGATGACTGGAACTTAGAGGGTTTAATACCCACGAAATGACGTTTGTAAGAGTGGGCATGTTGCTCTTACTTAGCTTGTCGTCGTAGTATTCGTTGTTTGACCAAACTCCAGGGCGACAAGAGCTGTTGAAGAACTGTTTCAGAGATTCCAGTTCGTTCACGATCGACGGCTTTTTCCTGTCACATTTCTGGTCGGAACCCTTGATCACTGTCCTCTCGAAGTACTGCAAGATGAGAACATACGTAACTTTATAACAATTGATTGATTGATTATTTGGTGTTCAACGACGCAGTTGACCTAACGCCCAGTGGCATTGGTCATATTGTGTTGGTGAATGATAGGAGAATAATGAGGGTGATGATGTACCTAACAGGGAAGGGGAGTGGGAAAACTCGGCACCGGCAGAAGCATATACTCCTGTTGAAAAGCACCAAGGGTAGAATTACTTAACGTCCCTTCCGAAGGATGGTACAACTCGAACAGAAGGATTTATCCACTAATCCGTGCTGTCAAGAAGGGAATCGCAAGGGTAGTGACGTGGCTGTTCTAGATTCAAACCTTCCCGCCTCTCTTCCGAACAAAACAAAGTCTTGATATGAATGATCATCCATCCAACCTCTGACCCAGAGCAACATTGCTTTACTTCGCTGGCCTCTCGAGGATCGGTGAATCCAACATCCGAACCCTTTCGGTGAATATAGATGGGGCAAGGACCATATGCGAATTTTTTGGAAGTTTGTTTTGGCTGAGACCAAATTCGTCTTTTCCGCACCAATATAAAAAGGAGAAGTTCAAAATAAAAAGTGGTTTGCTTGATATACCTTCAAGACATAGTCGTTCCAGTACTGATTTTCACTGAAGCCTGTGTGGCAGAAGTTCTTTTTCCTGAGGCCCTCAAGGCCGCCTACGAAACTGCTTTTCACTACAGCGACGGATTGGAATGCGTACGGTTCTATAAAAATAAATACGGCGGAACGATTACTATAAAACAAAATGCTGCAAAGTGTGTATAGACTCGAATTATAATGACATAGATCGATTCTTGCCTGCGTTATAGTCTCTCTGGCGAAGCTCATGCGTAACCAACCCTTCTTCGAGCAAGAATTTGGACGACAAAACTGCCTCTTCACCAGTGTATACACCAAAGTCTGCTTCTCCCCTCAGTATCTTTAGTGAGCATTCCACACTGCAAGAAAGACACTAATTATTTGAAGGCGCTTGTACCTGTGTAAAAATATTCCTACATGTTTTTACTCGGGGTTCAAATGGACGACTAGGAAAAAAAGAATTCCAGCGTCAATCAACGTTGAGGAATCAATGCTTTTCTTATGGCGTTGAACATCTCACAATTTTGATTGCCTCTGGAATGCTTGTGGTCCATAAGATGGATTCTACGTTTCGGATTTTTTATCCTCTGCATTCTTCAAAGGGATCGATCTGTTTCAAGCTAAATGGTGTTGATATTTAAAAAAAATGTTATTAACTTTGTTTGTTAATTTTGTTTGTTAGAAGTTCTTGGCAGTGGTTTGAACAGGTATTTAACAGTTATTTTGAAAACTACTGCCAAGATTAAGTAGAATACATGAGTCTTAAGAGGGTGTTGGTCAATTATTCGCACCTATCTGTAACAAAGACACAGTTGACCAAACTCTCGGTCCTGTTGAGATTGCGGCAATTGTTGTTCGAGTCAGCCTGATCGATGTTCACGCAAAGCTTGTCTACAACAAAGAAAAAATATGTACAATTTTTACTGTCCCAAAATTCTCTAGTAGGTACTCTTAAAGTAGCACCAGTTCAAGTTATAACAAAGCAAGTAGAACGAGCGCACATAGGATTGTTTCCAAGGGGGGAGCAGCTAACTACACTCAATTTTTTGGGAGACTAGATATATTTTTTTATCTAGAGAAAGATAAAGATAGTTGTCAAATTTTTTATCTAGAGAAAATAAAAGATGATTCTTCAAAAAATCATCTAGATTAAATATAATAGATGACAAAATCTATCAAGATTTTTTTTAGATAAAAATATATTTTTTTGTTGGAAATTGGAACATGATGTTGGACTGTAACGCCACTTCCAAAAGCTGCATGGATGATATAATCGTAAACCTACTAGCACTACTTAGATCTCGGCTTTGGATTCGCAATTCGCTTGGATTTACAATTCGCAAATCATTACTCTCAAGATGAGACTTAGTTTGAAACTTTTTTATATGTTATGTAATGATTAATGCGCAAATGACAAATTACCAGAATGCACATCGGCAACCTCTTCAGCAAATGATTAATGGCAACTTGCAAACGGCAATGGCAATGGCAGTAGTATTGATGAAACTCTGAAAACTCTGAATTGCAATATCAGCTCACCAGCCGATTTTCAGTTTGTTTTAATTACTGCAGCTAAACCAAACAAAGCAGGGACACCAAACTTGGTTAACTCCAAGAGAATCTAATTGGCTTTCTAAAAAAATGTGAACAAAATTTTTAAATTCATCAGTTTTTAAAAAACCCTGATTTAAGCTTATTATACATTTTTATTTTATATTTAGTATAGATTTAAGTAACCATGATTTTAAAAAAGTAAAAAAAACAGAAATTTCCAATACATCTTTTCAAAAAGCAAGTTGAATTCTCTTGGAGTTAACCAAGTTTGGTGACTCTGCCACTTATAGTTTAGCTACAGTAATAAAAGGAACTGTGTTTTTTATCCTGCCTCTCCCTCCACCTTCAAGCTTTTTCCTACGACTGAGTACAATAAAAAAAATCTTTTGACGCGAAAAGCGAACGTTATGGCTGAGAGTATTTTCTGAGCTTTCAAAGCTCATCAAATCATCTATTACCTATTATTTAAAATATTGAGTTAAGATATTTTTGTAATCTAGATAAAGATAAAGATCATGGTACAAAATATTATCTTGGTAAAGATAATACATGGAAAAAATAATACACTGCAATTAACATAGGAAAATATGGCTAGAGAGTAGAGAGCCCATTGCGTGGGTGTAATGCAGTATGGTCTCTCACAGTATACACTGTAGCATTACTTCCTCTATTTTTACACGTCATTCTGCCAAATTGTAGCGTAGTACGCAATCATTTGTTCGACTTCAGGGATATTTACGCGCTTCTGGCTCTCAAAAGTGATCCTCTTATCTAAATCAACAATTGGGTTGTATTTAACGAAATAAATGTCTTGGAAAATTGTAACAAACAGCGCCGCAGGCATTTTTTATCTACATATCTCTATCACATTGCGGGGCATGTATTTCCATCGGTATATGGAGCCCTGCAACTCTTAAAAAATCTAAAAATCTATCAGATCATTAGTCCGGGTTTTGGGGGCTGGGCGCCCATGGGCACATAATAGATCTATGTTTGTTGTTAGGTTGAACTAGTCAGGATAAATGTCCTGACAATGACATGCCAGGTAGTATGTGACCGTTACTACCCTTAATTTGTTTAATGTAATTAACATTGGTATCATTTTGATAGCTTTTACTTGGACTTGATCCATACTCTTACTAATCACGCATTGTAATTAATTTATGGAATTGATATCTGGTATGGTTTAACCTATTTTCTGTTAATTATGATATCTCGCTCGTCGGCGTAACAATAATCTTCTGATGTGTTGATCCCGACCGGATAACGACTTGGGACGGAGGTATCTTATCTCGCAACAAGACACACTTTCAGAAACGCTTCTCTGGGAAATTGGCCTTGGCCGTACGCTTATCACTCAAACATTTGCTTCATCGGTACATCCACTAATTAAATTTTACGAACATATTTTTGTGTGGAAGTGAGTTAGGCGTTGTACATACTTTTTGTCCCTCACAATGCATCAAACGTACACATTTTACAAGCTAATTTAATTACTTTACGGTGTCCATTCGTTTGTACAACGCCTATCATGCTACATAGGTTTCGTCGTTGTATATTTTGCCTCACTGAAAGAGAATGAGATAACAATTCCTGCAGCCATTTTCAATACACATTCGTGGTGACATGTACAGTATCATGTACAGTATCATGTACATTCGTGTGTAGTTCCGTAGCCCTCTGTCCCCTGAGCGTAAGCTAGTGATAAGGAGATGAAACGTGCGAGGAAGGGTGTCGTTATCTTGAGTCTGCAATACTGTTATTTGAACTCGGCAACAGGCGCGCCCAAATATGGATTTTGGATAGATTGCTATTTTTACCACATGATGTCAATCTGCAAATAATGCATCTTCGACCCAATATCATAGCCATTATGTTATGGAATCTTCGGTGGAAAATAAAAAGCATTTTGGAATAATATAGTGGTAACTGGTAAATGATACCTAGCTAGATTTATCCCAGTAGTGATGGTAACATGAAATTTCTATGCTACGATTTCAAAGCACGAGATTTTATTTTGCTTGTGGACTTTGGTATGGTGGGCTCTTGGATGGGTGCGGTGGTTACTATACAAGTTAGCAGTAATGATTAAAACTGAAAAAATATTCAATAACCTAGTTCAGGTACTAAGCCAAAGGGGTTTAAATATCGCAGGGAAGTTATTAAAAAAAGTAACTTACGTTTTTGAAGCTGGCCATCGACACAAAATAATACGCTCAAAATCAGCAAGCACGTCGCTATACTCCTTGGTACCGCCATGATCGCAGAGTGAAAGAGTTACTTTCGGTGCGTGCTATATAATTATAATCTTATCTGGTGTAGAGAATGGTGACTGTTTTTGCTATCACTCATCCAGTGATAGATTAGGTACACATAGGTGCGATGTGAGTCGATTTCCGAGTTATTATTCGTTATATCAGGCTGAAACCATATTACGCACACACCATCCATACGTACCATTTATAGATACAAATAGCATGGGTATTGTTTTCCAAGAAATTATAACATTTTATGAAAGAGGAAACTTATGAGTGTCGTGTATTCTCTAGCATGATCGTCATCGTTCACTTGTAGATTGGGTGTGCGATGAGGTTACCACACGAGCAATAATAACGAGAAGAGAAAAAGAAAAGTTGATGCCGCCAATACACTCTCACAAGACATAAATATATAAACAGGTGGCCGACTTTAAGAATATTAAAACCACTTCAAAAATACCTGCTAAAAGTTTAAAAGTTACCTGCCAATAAAAGTTTATTCCTTGTCAGGTGGCCGACTGTTCAAGGTTCATTCAATTTCAAAATCAAGGGTATGAGTTAATTTAGCATTAGTGAACTTTAGAGATGGTGGTACTGTGGAATAATGAGCCGCTTTTTAACAATCATGGTGCGTATTTTTGTCCAATTTGATAAGTCTGATTACAGAGATTAATCCTGTTCGATAGCCAGGACCATTTTCGTGTTTCCAAAATTGCTCTTGATGAGATACCGTGTGATTTACGACTGATTTACGGCTGTTTTATGATAAAACGAACTTAAACGAAGATTAACGGACGACTAGTGATCAAGGAATTCCAGAGTCAATCAACGTTAGGGGACAATGCTTTTCTTATGGCGTTAAAAATGTTGATCGCCTCTGGAACGCTAGTGGTCTACTGTCACAGATAATTTGGTAATTTTTAGTTTGCCGCGGATTTAGATTTGCCATGGCGCAGCGACACTAACTCTGTGGCGGGGTGGTGGCAGAGGCTGTTACTACGTTAAATATGGCGGATGCTGCGGCGAGGCAGCTTCAATACGAATACAAAGCGGTTAGTACATCTATGTAAATACAACCTTTTAAGTGGTTTAGCTAATAGCAGATTAATATTACCATAGTTTTATTTCCATAAATTGCTAGTTCTAGTCCTCCAATTCTCATTTGACTGTAGATTTTCCAGTGTTTGGAGGGCCCTAACCTACAAAGTTTGCCTATGCTAAACAAGGGTTTCAGCACAGATAAATTCAATGATGGAACGTTCTGTTTACGTTCACAACATTATTCTAAGTAAAGTGCCAAGTGAGATGTAGTGTTCAATAACCTGGTGCTTATAAAAATTCCTTGTTTTAGAATTCCAATCTTGTGTTACAAGCAGACGTTCGGTTTATTGAAAGACGTAGTAAAGATGAGGCGACAGGAGAAGTTATGTCCCTCGTGGGCAAGCTTGAGGGTACACGGATGGGTGACAGACATCAACGGACTCGTCCGGTGAAAGCAGCTGAGCGTAAAGCAAAGTAAGCATTCTTACCTTTACATCTGACAGTCCAGCCATCATGAGGATTTGTTATTCCAATTTTACTAAGCACTTGTTTACTCTAGACGTCAGAAGCGAGACGAAGCCCAGTATGACTTCACACGGATGAAAGGGGCCACGCTTCTTTCCGAGGGAGTGGACGAAATGGTTGGAATCCTCTATCGACCAAAAACCCAAGAAACAAGGCAGACTTATGAAGTTCTTCTGAGTTTCATACAAGAAGCTTTGGGTGACCAGGTTAGCCCTCTTTGTAATTTTCTACACTCAGCTAAAATAAGAAAGGCATGGAGCAACCTCTTTATTGTACTTAACTAGTGATTGATGGCTCCAATTGATTTGATTTTTTGTAGCCACGTGACATTCTCTGTGGAGCGGCCGATGAAGTGTTAGCAGTTCTCAAGAACGATCGTCTGAAGGAAAAGGAGAAGAAACGCGAGACAGAAACTCTGCTGGGCGGCTTAGCAGATGAGAGGTTTGCATTGCTGGTCAACCTCGGGAAGAAAATCACTGACTTTGGGGCTGAGGAGAAGACTCAATCTACAGGTCTGTAGAGCAATTTACGTGTAATAGATTCAATAGATGCCATGAGAACTTGCTGTCTAGTTATACAATCAGGAGCGCAAACCTGTCCCCAAATGCAATCTGAAAAGAGTAGACTGCTCCTTATAATTAAGTCTGTACAATTTTGCTGAAAGAATAATTGGTTTATTACAGATGAAAACATCGACGAGACATATGGCATCAATGTACAATTTGAAGAATCAGAAGAAGAGGATAATGAAGACACATTTGGAGAAGTGCGTGAAGACGAAGATGATGAGGAAGGTGAAGAAGCACGGCTTGATGGTGCCATCCATGCCGAGAATCTTGGTGGCGCAGAAGAGACAAAGAAAGAGAAGTCCCTTCACCCGCTCGACATCGACGCGTACTGGCTTCAGCGCCAGCTTTCCAAGTTCTACGACGACGCCATGGTATCCCAGGCTAAAGCCGCCGAGGTACTTTCCGTGCTGAGAGATGCAGGCGATGACAGAGATGCAGAGAACCAACTCGTTTTGTTGCTCGGCTATGACTGCTTTGAGTTCATCAAGCTTTTGAAGAAATACAGGTCTATGATTTTGTATTGTACGCTATTGGCGTCGTCACAAAACGATGGGGAGAGACAGAAGCTAAGAGAAAAGATGAACGAGGATTCTTCGTTGGCAAGAATCTTAAGGCAACTTGATACAGGTAAGTTCACAATTTCATAAATTTCATTGTACATACCTAACAATTACGACATACTACTATGTACATACTATTGACATCTCTTATTTTCAAAGAATAATCCGATACTTTTGCTCCTTTTACCTGAACCACAAAATATTCCCAATCGGTTTGAACTTTTGCTGGAATATTTTTAAATAATTTTCACAAACAAGGTAATCAATCAGATGCAGTGACTTTTAAAAAACCGACTGCCAAATTGTAACTGGCATTTGAAAAACTGGCTCGAAGTTTTCAATGGCCAAATTGTATCCCTTGTTGAGGGGAAATCGAAAATCATGATCACAGATTCACGAAGAGATGTTATTACGTGACCCTGGGGGAAAGCTCAAGACGCACTGTCATTCCCAAGCTAATTCCAGTGGGCTGTGAGCTTTCCTTAAGGGTACAACCCTGCTTTGTGAATCTGGGTCCTGGGGAGGTGTTTTGTGCCCTTTTTTCTGGCCCACGTGTCCATGATTACCTCGAACCTTGCTCCTCGCGTGACCATTGACTTACGCTGATTGCTCGTTCGACAGGCAAGGGTGAAGACGACGGCGCCGGTGACGAGGCAACAGCTCGCGCTGCTCGCCGCAAAGAGCAGACGGACGAAGGCAACGATGGTGTCGGCGGCCAGGTGACCGGATCGCGGCAACTCCTCGTTCTCGACGACCTTACGTTCGCGCAGGGCTCGCATTTCATGGCCAACAAGCGTTGCCAGTTGCCCGATGGGTCTTTCAGGAAACAACGCAAAGGCTACGAAGAAGTCCACGTGCCAGCTCTCAAGTCCAAGCCTTTCGCGGCTAACGAGACGTTGTATCCCATCGACAAGTTGCCCAAATACGTGCAGCCGGCCTTCGAGGATTACAAGACACTGAATCGGATCCAGAGCCGGCTGCAAAGTGCCGCGCTGGATCTCGACGAGAACCTTTTGCTGTGTGCGCCGACCGGAGCTGGTAAAACGAACGTTGCGCTTCTCTGCATGATGAGGGAGATCGGGAAGCACATTAACCCAGACGGCACGATCAATGCAGACGAGTTCAAAATTATCTACGTAGCGCCGATGAGATCGTTGGTGCAGGAAATGGTCGGAAGCTTCAGCAAGCGGCTGGCTTCGTACAACCTGACGGTTTCGGAGTTAACGGGCGACCACCAGCTGAGTAGGGAGCAGATTGCAGCTACGCAGATCATCGTGTGCACTCCTGAGAAGTGGGACATCATAACGAGGAAGGGCGGTGAGAAATCGTTCACGCAGTTAGTTCGACTAGTGATCATCGACGAGATCCATCTGCTCCACGACGAGAGAGGTCCTGTTTTGGAGGCGCTCGTGGCGAGGACGATCCGGAATATCGAGACGACGCAGGAAGACGTGCGCCTCGTCGGTCTCAGTGCTACGCTGCCCAACTACAAGGACGTGGCGACTTTCCTGCGAGTGAAGCCTGACACCGGACTGTTCTATTTTGACAACAGCTTCCGTCCGGTCGCTTTGGAGCAGCAATATATCGGCGTCACTGAGAAGAAGGCGCTGAAACGATTCCAGGTTAGAGATTTACTGTGGTAACTTTACCACACTAATAATACCCACTGGTTACATTAGCGTAATATTACCGTTTCATTTTTATTTGTGGATTTTGTCGTCAAACGTTACTTATAAGTACTCTATGTCAATTTGTCTACCTTAGCTGGGTTGTAGAGAAAATAACGTGCCAACATTGTCAGTATTTCTGGGATTAAAATTTGTTTATTTATTTTTTAGTTTATACCACATTGCTTTGGTGTTCAAGTAAGTTTTACAAAATGAGACCACATTAATTTTGAGGAGTAATACATGCTTAAACTGTTTGTTTTCAAAATTTTCCAATTTCACCAATTCTACCTGTTTTCAGTTACCTACCAGGTTTAAAATTACCGGTAAATTTACATGTCTATTCCAGGTGATGAACGAAATCGTCTATGAGAAGGTGATGGAGCACGCCGGTCGCAATCAAGTCCTCGTGTTCGTTCATTCTCGCAAGGAGACGGGCAAAACGGCGCGCGCCATCCGAGACATGTGTCTCGAGAAAGACACGCTCGGGCAGTTTTTACGCGAAGGTTCCGCTTCCATGGAAGTCCTCCGCACAGAGGCGGAGCAAGTCAAGAACCATGAACTGAAGGATCTCCTTCCCTACGGCTTTGCTATCCATCACGCCGGAATGACTAGAGTAGACAGAACGCTCGTCGAAGACTTGTTTGCCGATCGTCACATCCAAGTCCTCATCTCGACAGCAACCCTGGCGTGGGGTGTGAACTTACCAGCGCACACCGTCATCATCAAAGGAACGCAAGTTTACAACCCGGAAAAAGGTCGCTGGGTTGAACTGGGCGCCCTCGACGTGCTCCAAATGCTTGGACGTGCCGGCCGGCCACAATACGACACCAAAGGCGAGGGGATCTTGATCACGAACCATTCGGAGCTTCAGTACTACCTGTCGTTGCTGAACCAACAGCTGCCTATCGAATCGCAGATGCTCTCCAAGTTACCTGACATGTTAAATGCGGAGATTGTTTTGGGGACCGTTCAGAACGTCCGCGACGCCGTTACGTGGCTGGGATATTCGTACTTGTACGTGCGGCTCCTTCGCGCTCCGAACCTCTACGGCGTTTCTCACGATGCGGTCAAGGAAGACCCGTTATTCGAGCAACACCGAGCCGATCTCATTCACACGGCTGCGTTACATCTCGAACGGTCCGGCCTGCTTAAGTACGATCGTAAAACGGGCCATTTCCAAGTCACTGAGCTGGGACGCATTTCGAGTCACTTTTACTGCACCCATGAGACAATGTCGACATACAACCAACTACTGAAGCCGACGCTGAGCGAGATCGAACTTTTCCGTGTGTTTTCGCTGTCGGGCGAGTTCCGAAACATCACCGTTCGTGAAGAGGAAAAGCTTGAGCTGCAGAAACTTATGGAGCGCGTTCCGATTCCAATCAAGGAGAGCATTGAAGAGCCCAGCGCCAAAGTCAATGTCTTGCTACAAGCTTACATATCGCAGCTGAAGCTGGAAGGCTTTGCGCTGATGTCAGACATGGTTTACGTGACTCAATCCGCAGCCAGGCTGATGCGAGCCATCTTCGAGATTGTCTTGTACCGCGGATGGGCTCAGCTTGCGGACAAGGCGTTATCGCTTTGCAAGATGATCGACCGGCGGATGTGGCAGTCCATGTCTCCGCTGCGACAGTTCCGAAAGATGCCCGAGGAGATCGTCAAGAAGATCGAGAAGAAGAACTTCCCTTGGGAGCGGCTCTACGATCTCGGGCCCAACGAAATTGGCGAGTTGATCCGCGTGCCGAAGCTCGGCAAGCTGATACACAAATACGTGCACCAGTTCCCGAAACTTGAGCTGTCGACACACATCCAGCCGATCACGCGATCGACGCTGCGAGTCGAGCTGACCATAACCCCCGACTTCCAGTGGGACGACAAACTGCACGGTGCCTCCGAGGCCTTTTGGATCCTCGTCGAGGACGTCGACTCGGAAGTTATCTTGCACCACGAGTACTTCCTGCTGAAAGCCAAGTTCGCGACCGACGAGCATTTGGTCAAGTTCTTCGTGCCCGTTTTCGAGCCACTGCCACCGCAGTATTTCCTCCGCATCGTCTCGGATCGATGGATAGGCGCGGAAACGCAGCTGCCGGTCTCGTTCCGACATCTCATCCTGCCGGAGAAGAACTTGCCGCCGACGGAACTGCTCGACCTTCAGCCGCTGCCCGTCACAGCGCTGCGAAACTCCGTCTTCGAGGCGTTATACATCGAGAAGTTCCCGCAGTTCAACCCGATACAGACACAGGTACAGGCCGAAGGAAATTAGGGACGAGTGATCAAGAGTTACGATGTAACTACACCCAGGTCTGCATGTTCACAATTTTCGTAACCCAGAGTAGAAATGTGTACAACTACACTGTGATTTTTATAAGAAATTCACAATTTATGCCCCTATTCATTTTCATTTTCAGCCATACGAGCAGAGGGAAACCAGTACCATTCAAAGTGCTCTGGTTGTGATAAAGCTGTAAAAGCTGTAAACATTATCGGCTGGGGCCCGAAAGAGTAGAAAGTGGTGGACAGGCTTTCATTGCGTAAATTGTACTATTTTGTCAATTTTATTTCTAACAAAATATATGTTAACATCAAGCTTTTGTTAACTTACATAATTAGAGCATTGGACGCAAAAGCTGGCGACCAGGGTTCAAGTCCTCGAGCAGCCAGTCATTTTTGAAGTGAAACTAATATTTATTAGCATTAACTAGGCACACTTCAAGTTCAATGCTTCAGTTTAGTTTCATATCCTTTCTGACGTTAAAAACTTCATTACAGGTGTTCAATGCAGTCTACAACGGCGACGAAAACGTTTTTGTCGGTGCTCCGACCGGCTCTGGAAAAACAACGATCGCAGAGTTTGCGGTTCTTCGACTTCTTTCGCACACGCCCGACGGCCGATGTGTCTACCTCGTGGCCCAAGACGCGCTAGCGGAACTTATATTCACCGACTGGCAGGCAAAGTTCGGCAGCGCTCTTGGAAAGAAGGTATGAAAAAGCAGTTCTCAACCAAATACTGCCTTTACCTGGTGTTTTTTGTTCATTTATTGTAATATGCCAGTCACTACATAAAATTTTAAAAAACTTGTTCCCGGGCGATGAATTTTAATTTCTACGTAAATGTAAAGGCCCTACAACTTGCCTGCTAAAACTTATTCCGTGAAGAAATAGACAGCATAGCACCGCTTATGAAACGCTGGGAAATTTAACCGATTTTTCTTAGCTTTCTAATTCGGTACCCAGTTTGTGAATCACAGTATTTGAAAACTTACAATCTTAGGAAAAAAACGTGAGTCGATTTCATTTATGGATGTCAAACAATTACTATCAATTGTCTGGATTAATTGTCTACATTACAATATATATATGCCTGGAACACAGAAAATTGATTGTTTTTTAAATGAATACTTTGTTGATAATCATTCCTCGTTTTTTTTATTTTTATTATTATTAAGGTGGTGCTCCTCACCGGCGAAACTGGTACCGACCTGAAACTGCTGGCCAAGGGCCAGATCGTGATCTGCACGGCCGACAAATGGGACGTCCTCTCCCGTCGGTGGAAGCAGCGTAAGAACGTGCAAAACGTCCAGTTGCTGGTAGTCGATGAGCTCCAGCTGATGGGCGGTGAAGACGGGCCCGTCCTCGAGGTGCGTAACGGAAGGGTTAAATTTATTACTTTCCTTGCCGGGAAAAATAACAAAAACCACTAGCTCCAACTATATCTTGAATTTATTCCAATCAGTCACCAAAATCCAGAAAAAATAGCCACGATGCTTGTGTGGGGTTGTGTTGGTATTTGGGGCCTGGGTTGCTTAAGGGTAAAACTGCAGGCTTGCATGTGACCACAAATCTGAACTAGAAAACCTTTTTAGTGGCCATATAAAATAGCATTCGGGCCTCCGAAGCTGTCACTGGTGCCCCTATTACCTAGATGCCGAATGATTTCGGCCACCTTGAAGGAATTCTTCTGGTTGAATTTATTGGTCATTCTGCTAGCTTGCGACTTCACCTCCTTGGTAATGTTGAGTCCATAGCATAGGACTTACACCTGAAACCCTCCCCCGTTTATCATCAGACCAGTCCTATTTAGTTTTATTTTTTCCATTCTTCTGCTATGACTTTTTCTGGACTAGTGCTTAAATCTATCAGTTGCCTATACTTGATGACAAGTAAAAACAAACTTTTAACACAATTTATATATTAAAAGTTACTCTTCTTTATCTGTAACCTACTATAGTCAAGGTTGTTCTATAGTCAAACATCTCTTTCAATGTATGTTTATTTTACATTTACTTGAAAAAAATCGTTGTTCGTATCAATATTGTTCCTATGTCAATCTACATGAGCAGGGTCAAACCAAAATGCAAAAAGGACGTTTTGTAGGCCCGATGAAATTTCATCCCTAGTTTTCTTCTGTAATTTGGTAGAGTGGACATTTGATTCACTACAAGTGCAATTATTTTTTGCCAATAAAGGGATGTCCACTGATAATGATTCTGCAATCAATAGTTGTTTGCAAATTATTATTGATTATTGTGTCGATATCTAAATGATCGTTTCTCACCAAATATTTAATTTTAATTTTTAAATTACCAGCAAGTAATTGACAGCCAATTTACTTTATACGTATAATTAATCACAATTACGTAATTCGTTTTAGGTGGTCTGCTCGCGCATGCGCTACATCTCATCGCAGATCGAGAAGCAAATCCGAATCGTCGCACTTTCCGCGTCGCTGGCTGATGCTCGCGACGTCGCCCAGTGGCTCGGATGCTCGGCGAACGCAACGTTCAACTTCCACCCGTCGGTTCGTCCCGTACCGCTGGAACTTCACGTGCGCGGTTTCAACATCACACACAACGAATCGCGGCTCGTGGCCATGGCAAAGCCTGCTTACAACGCAATCCTCAAGCATTCCCCGCACAAACCCGTCATCGTTTTCGTACCGACCCGGCGGCAGGCACGGCTCACGGCCATCGAGCTCCTTACGTTTACGGCGGCCGAGTCTCAGCCGGGCCGATTTTTCCACGCCGAGGAGGAAGACATCAAGCCGTTTTTGGAGCGGATGACGGATAAAACGCTGAAGGAGACGCTATCGCAAGGTGTGGCGTACATGCACGAAGGGTTGGCGGCCGGAGACAGAAGACTGGTGGAGCAGCTGTTCGATTCGGGAGCCGTTCAAGTTGCGGTTGTCACGAAGAGCCTCTGCTGGGGAATCAGCATTGCTGCCCATCTCGTCGTTATCCTCGACACACAGTTCTACAACGGTAAGGTGCACGCTTACGAAGACTATCCGATCGTCGACGTATTGCAGATGGTCGGGCGAGCGAACAGACCCACGGAAGACGACGACGCCAAGTGCGTTCTCATGTGTCAGAGTTCGAAGAAAGACTTCTTCAAGAAGTTTCTCAACGAATCGTTGCCCGTCGAAAGCCATCTGGACCACCGCCTACACGATCACTTCAACGCCGAGATCGTGACAAAGACGGTCGAGAACAAACAAGACGCGGTCGACTACCTCACATGGACGTTCCTTTACCGGCGACTCACGCAAAACCCCAACTACTACAACCTCCAGGGCGTCACCCATCGTCATCTCTCCGACCACCTTTCGGAGCTCGTGGAAAACACACTTTCCGACTTAGAACAGTCGAAGTGCATCGGCATCGAAGAAGACATGGATTGTCTCCCACTCAACCTCGGCATGATTGCCGCTTACTACTACATCAACTACACCACCATCGAGTTGTTCAGCCTGTCACTAAACAACAAGACAAAGATCCGAGGCCTGATGGAAATCATCGCGTGCGCCTCAGAATACGACGACATTCCCGTCCGTCACCGCGAAGACGTTCTTCTCAAGGCGTTGTCACAGCGACTTCCTAACAAGCCAAGCAGCAACAAGTTCAACGATCCGCACATCAAGACCAACTTGCTGCTACAAGCACATCTCAGCCGTCTGCAGCTGGGGGCGGAACTTCAGGGCGATACGGAGGTGGCTCTGGCAAAGGCGGTGCGACTGATTCAAGCGTGCGTGGACGTTCTCAGCTCCAACGGGTGGCTGAGTCCGGCTGTAGCCGCAATGGAGCTGGCGCAAATGGTGACGCAGGCAATGTGGAGCAAGGACTCGTATCTGAAGCAGCTGCCGCATTTCAGCGCGGATGTCATCAAGCGGTGCACGGACAAGGTGAGACGGAGGCTTCGGTTGGGATTTTTTCCCGACTTTTTAGGGGCAGTCTGTAGGCGTAGAACTAGGGTTAAGCTTCAAAAAAACTGAATTTCAAAACTGAGTTTTAACTTTGAATGCTACAAAATGCACTGAAAAGTTTTAGAAAGAGTTAGTTCAGCTTTTTTAAAAATTAGTGTTAAAAATTAGGAGATTGACATGAATCTAATGATTTTGATAAGTTTCACACTTCATAGTATCCACTGCCCTGGCTTGGGAAACTGGGATATGGAAGGTGATTTTAAAATTAGTTCAGTAGTTCAGAAGTTGTAGAGGCACTGACTGTTCTTCTGAAAGACTGGGAAAAGACAGGGATTGAAGAGTCGGGTCTATTTTGTTGCATTTAACTTAAAATGTCTGTGAAATCAAAGGGTTACACATTCAAAACTATTAAAAGTTTCAGTTAGGGACGTATAAAAATCGTCGCTGAAATATTTGCGTAAGACTGCCAAGTCTGCCAAAGCAAGGGAATGAGTATGATCATGCTAGGTACTTCAAAGTAAACCACCTGCATACACAAAGGGTGGTTTTGTGAAAATCTTGGGCTTGTCACAAAAAACCGAAATTTTCCCTCTATTTGGAAGGGGTTTCACAAAACCCTGCTCTGTGGATCTGGGAAAAGTATTTCAGACCTGGGAAGCCTGGAAAGTCTGTGGATTTTACGTCGGTAAGAAAAAACGTGATCCCCGTCGCTGACCACGTGCTTGTTTGTGTTGTGTGCCAGGGCGTGGAGACTGTGTTCGATATCATGGAGCTGGAAGACGAAGACCGCAGCAAGCTGCTCCAACTCACCGACGTGCAGATGACAGACGTCGCCAAGTTCTGCAACCGTTACCCGAACATCGAGCTCAGCTATGAGGTGCAAAACAAGGACCGCATTCGGTCGGGCTCGTCGGTCAACGTCCTCGTCCAGCTGGAGCGAGAAGACGAAGTGACGGGGCCCGTCATCGCGCCGTTCTATCCGCAGGTGAGCAACCGCGGCCGATTCAGTTTGAAATAACAGGTTCTTTAACATTAAGGTTGTATTGTAGTGACCACGTGGGTGAGAATGGTCTAGGCTAAAAATATAGCTGAAAATATTTTTTATGGGCTTCACTTCAGACGAAATCAAAAATGCACTTAGTCCTAGAGAATTTTAGCGGCTTTCATATAAGCAAAGTTTGATTTTTCTAATTGAATCTCAAAATGACCTGACGTCCAAAAACTTTTAAGGGGTGCGATGTCAGCTAAAAACTCGCACCCCGTAAAAGTTTTTGGACGTCAGGTCATTTTTAGATTCAATTAGAAAAATCAAACTTTGCTTAAATGAAAGCCACTAAAATTCTCTAGGACTAAGTACATTTTTGATTTTGTCTGTGTCTAAAGTGAAGCCCATAAAAAATATTTTCAGCTATATTTTTAGCCTAGACCATTCCCACCCACGTGGTCAGTACTATACAACCTTAAACTATGCTGGAGTTAGGATGACAAATACTATTACTGTAACAATAATATCAGTCCTAAAAATATTTTTATTTGGTATATTTAATTTACTCTTGTTAATATGTGAACAGGGTAATCGTCTAATATAAATGATTGTATACGGATCTTTTCAAAAAACCTCAAAATCTAATACCGCCTGCCTCTTTAACCAAAGCGCAAAATTTTATGAATCTGTGAAATCATGATTTATGCAAATTATTTTAATTTGTGAAGATTTGGTAGGAATTTCCCCGTAATAGCAACGAATAAGATGACAACACTTAAAAGGTTAATTGGAAATAAAATGCAAGTTTTTAATCGACCTAGACACCATACAAATATTTCATATAGATCGGCGTGGGGGACCTCTAGATGGCTGTCTGGAACAAACTTGTTTTTGGTATTGGTTGCTATGGTCATCGATCTTGATCACTAACATACAGTCAAGTTAAGAGACTGTTTTACATTCTGCAAAGTGCTAGAAGTATCGATCATCATATTATCACGGGCTATCAATACCATCAATATACTCTATCCTGTGGCTGCTTAAAAGTTTAATGTTTTTCCAGCTCCTTGGCCTCGTTATGTGTTTTCTGATCTCTTGTTATTACACTTTCGTTCTCATTACGTGATTTTTTCCCAAAGGTTTGCTTATCTGCTGGAGTTCTTGCCAAGAGCAGCGAGTCTAATTGTGATTTTTTACCATTGCTTTACCATTGGACTGATGTTAAATTCCTCGTAATCTTTCCGCTCTGATATACCCTCTTCACAAGCGATTCCGATTGGTTTGTTCTAATGAAAACATCCAAGCCTACTGTTAAAAAATGTAGATTTTCAGTTAACCCTTTCATTACCAAGCAATAATTAGCCAATAAAATGGTAGTTAATTGGATCTATGCCATTCATGGCATTCATAATGCTAATCAAGTAAGGAGACAACAAACTAGTGTAGTTACAAAAGGTCAATCTTTTGAAAATAATGAGTATTGACTAGGATCTCATACTAAAAAAGTTCTGCGTTCAATGAAAGTTTCTTGTTTATGTTGTGTAGGTACTTTTCTTGTGACTGCAAACTTTGAAGCCGGAAACATGTTATAGAGTATTATTTCTCGAGGATAGACTTTTCTTTGCTATATTTAGGTTTTAGATTTTCCAATTGATAAATAACCTGCATATTCTGATATTCATATATTGAATATTC
>QKMV01000933.1:0-18492 GCA_003287335.1 Lednia tumana
CGCTGCATCGTAATAATTGGCATTGTTAATCATCTAATCTCCCGTACTTGTTTTATATCCGACCCGCCAGAACGAGGCAACCTACACAGCAATCATGAGGTCGAGTCTCGGAACAAACCATTAGCTTGATTCAGAGATAACAAAAGCAATTAAAAAATAGTACATTAAATCTAACTCTGGAAACCAACTTTTTCCAAAAAACTAAAGAAGTGATGACATAAACTTGTTTGTTGTTAAGAGAAGACGCGGGAAGTTTTCGTATTATTTCTGCATCTCCAAAATTACGAATTATAGGTCAGTGGGGGTGTGCTAAAATGTGTGTAAAACTCGCGAGATAGCATATTCGTGGGCTTGGGCGATCCTCATTTCACAGGGCAGGCATCAACTGATAAGGAAAACTGGTTTATCATATCAAGTTATAGGTCCACATGGCATACAGCATGGTTTGTATACGACTTACCTACATTATTTTCAAACGAACCTTACTTAGGACTTGTAAATATTTCGAGTGGACGGTTTTTTGTGTGAAGTGTACGTACTGCCAGCATTAGTTCTCAGATCCTCTCGCTCGTACATACAGGTATTGACAGGGTGTAGAATATGACGTCAATGCCTTGTGCCAATTGTTTTCAATTTCGGGCACGGCAACCCAAAGCGAGGGTAATGTCTTTGCTTTAGCTAGGAGTGAACTGAATTTCTGCCTATAAAGAGGTGATTAGGTTTATCTTTGTTGAAATCAATGTTTATTTGACAGGACTTGGTGTTTTACTCGTAATGACTTGGTCGCGGACTGGAGCACAGAGCTGTGTTGCCTTATACCAAATTGCCTCCCCAACCCGTCTATCTACCTGCACAATAAATCCTAAAATCTTCATAGCAATATGGCATGTTAGGGTTGCACTTGGTCTACACGATTTTTGACAACATAACCAGTCCCATCTATTCTGACAGATAACATGTTTGGGGAGTTAACATGGATAACAAGTGCGAGAACATCCCCATCATTAAAGCCCCATCATAAAAACGTTTCAAAATTCCGTGCACTCCTCACGAATGCAAAGGCTATATATACTAGCGGTAGGTCGAGGTTGTGCGCAGTATTGCTGAATAATGCGGCTCGCTTTTGAGAAAATATGCGTGAACATTTATTTTATTCAAATTCTGATCTCCACCATCTCTGCTACTAATTCACATTCATTCATATTTCATGTTATAAGCCTTTTGTTCTTGTGCAACACATAAATAGAAAAGAGAATGGAAAGAAAAAAGTTCAAGGAAGGGAAGAAGCCAGCGTAATTGTCATCGCTGCATATTTGTTCTATCAGTTCCATTAGTTCAAAAAAAGATTTATTTACCACACATATTATATTATAATTTACCACACATATTATATTATAATTAGAGTGAGCGAGCGAACGTTAGAAACGTCTTAGTCAACTCTTATGGCAGTGAGTCAAATAACGGCACCCCACATGGCAAACAGAAAATAAGGATCGAGCTTGTATTATCCTAAACTTACTGATCTAACTGAGGACTACTGGACAGGCTATACCCCTTTCTCTACCCCAACTCGATATTTGACGTTTTCTATACCTTCTATTGAATTCAATTCTAATAACATCTGGCAGATTATAATAAAGTCGCGGGCCAAAGCAATACGCTTGCCGCCGCCCTACCATTATGTTTTATCTTTACTAGTTGCCTGCGTGAATAGATACCGCTGCACGCACATTCTCTAGCCTAGGTACTGTACAAATCCATGTGATTGTCTATAAGCGATAAACAGGTTCTAATAAATACTTGTAGAATATCGAAAACTTTTTCCAGCCCAAAAACCGAGGTTGGATACTGCTTTGGCTGAGTGCAAGTGGCTTTGATTATCACAAGGAATAAACTTTTAAACCCAAATACACGGCTAGTTATAATTTTAAGAATATTGAAATCACTTCAAAAATACCTGCTTACTCGAGGACTTGAATCCCGGACCTTTTGATTTTAGCATTTGCACGGTAAGCAAAAGGTTCGGGGTTCAAGACCTCGAGTAAGCAGGTATTTTTGAAGTGATTTTAATATTCTTAATGCTTTGATTATCGTTTTTTGAATAGTTGAAATTGGCTTAATAGTTGATAATACTTATTTCTTCCCCTCCCAATTCAATCATTCCATACTGCATTAATAAATCGTATTTCATCGCTTCCGCATTTTCCAACCTTCACTGCTTCTTTCAAAACGTTGGAAAGGTTTTTGAAAATCGTAATCATTTTCAGTTGATTTGACGTAACATGACAATTAACATGACATTGAATATACGTCACAAAGAAGAGTAACAGTAAGGTATAACAGTGTTGGGTTTACACACAACTGACTTCCTCAAGACACCAGTACATTTTAGATTAGACTTTTCTCTACCTGATAGCCGCATTTCCATGGCTGAAGGCTCTCTGCTGAAGTACATGATCAAAAATTACAACTGCAATATTTGTACAGTGTAATGAAATTCAAAAAAGCCACAGGCAAAAGGGAATAACCTTTTAAGCCATTCATTCTCTATTGAAGCTGAAGATGTGTATAATGAATTATTATAACAAGTTTTTTCCAGTGTAAGATTTTTCTTCGACTATTAGCGTATAGTATTAATGTTTGGTCAGTGAACTTCA
The DNA here is from genome assembly GCA_003287335.1 of Lednia tumana. Classification (NCBI taxonomy): domain Eukaryota; kingdom Metazoa; phylum Arthropoda; class Insecta; order Plecoptera; family Nemouridae; genus Lednia; species Lednia tumana. The sequence goes on from QKMV01000933.1 coordinate 2,658, forward strand.
ACTACACTATAGACTTCATCCGAGATGGATGGTATGGGTACATTGAAGAATGGATGCCAATGACCGACCCCCTCTTTTTGCTATCATAGACATCTGAAATGCAAATTGCAATATTTAAATAAGAGTATTTGTTAGCTTAGCTATCAATTTGATTCTTTGTTGAGATGTTTATTTTATTCGCCGTAATGGAAATTTTGCAGTTTGACTATTCAAAGAGTAAAAGCGTTGACTTGAATGAATAGCTTGCACGCCATTTTTGGCGTCCCTTTCCCGAAACGCTATACCTACCGACAATATTATGGATAAACGGAATCTATCAATAATTATTTCATGTTATGCTTTTCGGTTTATGGAGGACGTGCCTTCACGACCGAGTGAGTTGAATTTGTTTTCTAAGGTATATGGAGGTAGAGAAGAGCATCGAACTCTGAAGCGTACTTGGGAGGGTGCAATTAGGAGATGTACATCTGCTTGCATATTGGCATCGCCTATCGGTGTACTGTGTGTATATATGTGTGTGTATGTACGTACACGCTCGTTAACGGTTCAAGTACAATAGCCAGACAATTGTATTTATATAATTATACAGTTGATTCGCGCCTTGCTCTGGGGTTTTCCGCGTAGTATACTATCGTTAATTGTGTGTTATTAGTGCAAAAGTCGGCTGCCAGTCTGTCTGTGTTATTGGCCGAGTGTCTGCACGGATTGCACTGGGGGCGTTTGTCGATGATGCCCACCTGCGAAATGAGCGTTGTATCATCTAAGCGACTCTGCTTGAAACACAAAGTACCTAAACCTACATGACCTATGCACGACACAACCACCTCTCGGACCTAAGTTTTTGGGACACGTGTGAAGTATCTCATTAACGATCTGTTATGGTCGACACAGCCCATTGTGAACCATACGAGTACAAATGTACCGGATGTTTTGTTTTTTATTTACACCGTGATGTTTTCATTATATGTACCTATCACGGAGATATATTGTCATGTGCTATTTTTTAATATGCTTTTCAAATAAAATATATATTTAACCACATTAAATTTAATTAACCGGATAGTTTAACGGCTAAAGGTATACACACACTGACACGTGAAAACATCTTAAACAGGTATCGTTCACCATCCGGCTAGAACCTAACGCATTTCCACAACACAATAAACTCTTCCAAATCGAAATCATGCGAAGAATAACTTTAAAAAATAATTATATTAATTAAGTATTCATCCGCCCACCCCCAACACTTATAAAAAAATCAGCAAACATTTAACGCTAGATCGCTGTGGGCATTTGTTAATCTCGATCACCTTGAGGGGTACTTCGATTGCGGTATCGTGCAGCCGGGCCCGTATCTTCGCGGTGGTGTTCTGGCCACTGGCCGGAGCGGCACAGAGCTACCATCGTTACCATCGTTACCATCCTCTCAGTCGGTCGACGGTAACCACCAGTCAAAGACGCGACGAGAACCTCCACCGGGGTCCAGTCGTCGAGCAGGTCAACAGGGTCAGCGTGAGGTGAGTGAAACTTGCCAGAAGACCCCAGCCAGGCAGCTTTCAGTGTCGACAGTCATCGGAAGCAAAAGCAGGTTGTTGTGCCTGGTCTTCGGTGGTGATTTTTCCATTTCTAAACGTTTGTCCCTGCTAGTCAGGTTAGTTCAACAGGAACTTGTTCCGCAGGTAAGACCACGTGCGTAAAAAAGTCATGGTCAAGCTTACAATTAAATCTTTGGTGAATGGTCAAGTGATCTATACAGTCATTCAACAGTGTGCTGCAGTGGAAATTGAGTTGGTAAGACAAACATCACTATTCGCAAAACTAACCTATCCCTGTGCCGATATTTCGATAGCTTCTTAAGAATTTAACAGTCATCACGTGGACAACATGCCAATCATGTACAGCGACTTTTGTTAACGACCGATTTAAGAAGTCTTGCAAGAATGCATAGCAAACCTTAATTTATGTTTCTTGTAGATATATGTGCTTGTAAAGACATGTCATTTAATTATTTTAGAGCGAGACATCTAATCTTAAATGCGAGAAAAAGGTGTTCAGGACAGAGTCTGAAATCTCAGGGTCCACTGAAGTAGTAAGTTAGAATTACCACGATTTCCGATCTAAACAGAAATACATGTTATGCGACTTTAGGAAAATTATCAGTGATTGATGAGCATGATAGAAGCTCATGTATTTTAAGTTTGGTAAATTATCATTGTCAGATGATAGAATCTGGTCCAGTCCTAGCGGAACTCGGATCTATACGAAGTCCTTGCCATATATCACGTTGCACTAGCCAACACCCCATAACAGTGGCGGCTCGTGGTATAAAATTCTTAAGAGGCATGATATCCCCCCCCCCTCCCCCCCCCCTTATTTTTACACCTACAATGAAATGTATCTTTCTATAGAGATGGACAATGGAATGCCCGTTTTTTGCGTAAGCTAATTGAGACCATTAGCATGGTGAACGATGTATCGTCACAAAATTTCACAGCTAGCATATCGGGAAAAAAATTTGGAATAACTTCCGTTTGACTTCTAGTGTGAAAAAGTGGTAAAAGCATCCTTTTCTACTCCCGCTAATTCCATCAGTTGTCAATGATGTCGCGCTCGATGCTCGAAAATTGACAATTATTGGTAATTACGCAAGGAGAAAGTAGTTATGATGCACCATGGATGGTGGTTATTGGTGAACGATGGCACGGCAAAAACATGGTCACGAAACCAACACGAGGGCGGTACATAATAGACAAACCAAGATAACATGCAAGGAAAATCTGACCTGGCTGGTGAGTTGACTTTTCGATTTAAATCTCTGATTTGATGGTGTAAAATTGCACTATTCTAACAAAAGTAATCAAATTTAAATCCTTTAACTGGCCGGCGCGCGAACCGCCTGCTTCATTATCGGAATTAGAATAAGCACGTGCGTTACCCATATACACTAGGTATGTTAGAGATATTGCTTAGATTATTTTATTGGAATACTGATTTAGTTTCATTTCAGCTTTAGAGAGCTACCTGTGCCTGTGAAGGATAAGGTAGAGATAAGATATCATTCGCCCGCGCTCCACGCAATTAACATTAGTTCACGCAGCTCATGCTCGGAGACAGCCTTTCCTTCTGGCGCGCGGGTCACCTAGCCTGTGCAGTACAAAGAGTTTTCGAACGTATTTCGTAAGTGACTTGTTGAGCGAATAAAAACTACATTTAAATTAGCTTTCGTAGATTTATTTTAATATGAATGATCTAAGCACATTTTTGTAATTTCTTTCCACCCTCGACCTTCACGACCTGGGAGGCCGAGCCTCCCCTGGATTGGAGCCAGGAAAACCGCCACTGGCCCCATAATAGTGTAATGCATTTTAATACCTCGCATTGATTGATCTAGTACTCCCCGCCCGACAACCTTGATCGAGACACACTAGTCGAAAATCAATTAGGAAGAAAATTACTAGTGTGATTTTGAGGCGAGCTTGATTCGTTTTATTCGAAGCAAGTGGAAAAATGTACTTGTGTATCATTATTAGCATAATACTTAGAATGGTGCATTTTTCAGAAAATATCATAAAAAACAATTCTCTGAGTGAAATATAGATAAGATAATGCATATGCATATCAATGATTAATTGGCATAGCTTGCAATGTATATGCATGGATGATAATATTAAGATTTATGACACCTAAATGTTACCTTTTTCGCAGACTTGCATGGTCAACTTGCCTGAAGTTGAAATAAATTAAGTATTTATTAAGAACCAACTTTGTAACGAAATCTTTCTTTATCTAAAGCCTATAACAGTAAATTTGAAGTTGGTAATTTTTTCAAATTTTTATTTCCCCACCCATCACTAACTGCAACTAACATCACTAAGCTGTTGACATGGTATAATACATTGATAAATGCCAATAAAATAATCCTGATCCTGAATGAATGTATTTCAAATGTTAGTACTGGTATTACAACATGAACAGCAATCATCTCATAGTGATGCTCTAGTAAGTGTCAGGAATCCACATCCCAAACGAATTATTTTGGTATATAAATTAAATTCAGTTCAGAGAACACCTACCGGATCACAGGCCGTCCCCACTCGAAGAGAATCTATACTGTTAGTGTATGTAAATAAATGCACGTGCATTTCAGTCCGCCAAAAGCAACGACCGCAGTTTAGCAGTACCAAAATAAAATAATAGGAACTCATCCGCTCTTTCTTTTATGCGACGAATCAGAGGAAAATGTAACGAAATAATGCTCAGGGATCTCTTTAAAATATACATTAACCTTTCTTGTGTTAGGCCAGGCAACGAAGCTCAAAAACATGCCTGACCCGGGATCAATTGCAAGAGTTTTGATTTTCTAAGTACCTTATTCAGAAAAATTCGCTGATCACGCTCAAGAAAGTCTATAAAAAAATTTCATGGGAAAGTGCCTAAAATTGCATATTAATCCAAAATTTTCCAAACTATTTTCTTTTTTAAAATTTTTGTTAGTTTAAAACTGTTAAAAATGCAAAATATCAACGTGCACTAACGTAAAGAATGTTTAGAAGTAAAAAAAATTACATATTGTTTATAACTTTTCGATTTAATCGACTTTAATCGAATTTGCATGCTTTTAATCAAACGCGTTCCACGCCCAAACTATAAATGATAGGGATATCTGGTACACGTTAAAGTGCTGAGAAGGAACCTAGATATTTTTGATTACAATATGAAGAAAAGTCTATGGCGGGTTAATTATGTTAGTTATGCGGGTTAGTTATGCCTGATCAAACTTTTTAATTAATCTAGCCATGTGCATTTCCAGGACTTTTAGAGTTTGAGGTAGATATTTTAGGGGTGAAGCCTTATTTTTCAGAATATGTTTAGAATACCCCCCTAAACATTGGCCAAGAATTTTTTAAAAATCAAACCATGGTGTCATCGATTTTCACCCCTAAATAGGGGTGGAATTTCATAAAACCATGGTAATTAGCAAAGATAAGTAAGGTATCGAAACATTTACAGCAACAATGTTGTAGCTTAATAAATTATAAAGATAACAGTACCAAACATATTGCTATTTGGTTCAAAGATGACCAAAGTAATTAAACTTTTAATAGGCCTTTTTTTCCGTCTGCAGCGATTTTTGCTCATTTTCCATGATTGAACCATAATTATTGGCGAAGATAAGAGAGGCATCGAAAAATACACAACAGTAATGCTGTAGCTTATTACACAAGAAAGACAAAAATATTATAAATAATTGTCAGTAAATTCTGGGATGACCAAAATAGTTTAACTTAATAGAATTTTTTTTCGTCTGCACCGACATGTGTTCATTTTCCATGATAAAACCACAATTATTGGCGAATTTAAGGGAAGTATCGAAAAAGTTACAGTAGCAATGCTGTAGCTAATTAATTTATAAAGATAAAAGTGCCAAAAATATTGCGATTTAGTTTAAAGATGACCAAAGTAACTCAACTTTTATTAGTCTCTTTTTTCCGTCTGCAGTGATATGGGCTCATTTTCCATGATTGAACCGTCATTATTGGCAAAGATAAGGGAGGTATCGAAAAAGTTTTGGGAGCAATGTTGTAGCTTATTATACGAGGAAGATGATTATATCAAAAATAATTGCAAGTAATTTCAGGGATGACCATCATAATTAAACTTTTATTAGGTTTTTTTTTCCGCCTGCAGCGTGAGGTCATTTTTCATGATTGAACCGTCATTATTGGCGAAGATAAGGGAGGTATAGAAAAAGTTACGGAAACAATGTTGTAGCTTATGACATGAGAAAGATTATAGTATTAAAAATAATTGCAATTAATTTCAGGGATGACCAACATAATTAAACTATTATTCGGTTATTTTTTCCGCCTGCAGTGACTGAGGTCATTTTTCACGATTGACCCATGAATATTGGAGAAGATAAGGGAGGTATTGAAAAAGTTACAGCAACCATTTTTAGCTTATTCAACAAGGAGGATAACACTATCAAACTATACTTAAAACAATACAAGAGTGACCAAGATATTGTTGTTTGAAAACTGGACCAAATTTCATGTAATGGCATTTTTTGAGGTGTTGAAGATATTTGAAATGAGTGTAATGCCAGAGAAATATTTTAAATGCATTTCTGTGTGTGGATTACTCAAATGGCTACTGATATACACCTTTTATACTTGTCCAACTAATTATTTATTCCGATAAGAGTTAAGACGTACGTATTATAAAATATATACATTTTACCGGATTATAAACTGTCATGCCTACGACATATCGATAGGTACACATAGTTGATATTACTGTCAACTAGGCCATATGCGCGCTTTCACTAATATGCAGCGCATTGTAAGGTATAAAATAATTTAGTAAACAAACAGCACCTTCTCGTAAATATACTTAATAGGTAAGAAAATCTTACTCTCAGTCATCCTACCACAGAAAAAAGCTTTATTCTATGATCATACCACATATCTCCACCATTTGTTTTCTCTCGTACCAAAAATAGATACGTATTAAAATGGGTTTACCTATTTCAAGTGGCGATTGCATTTAATAAAATCGTATGTACATAGCAATACGTTTCTTCATAATATAAGTAACTAATTCTATACGAGGCAATATAATTTACCTTAAAAAATAGGGGGAAAAGTTTAATGTGGAAATGTAGATCCATATTACGTTCATATTAAGTCATATTAAGTCGTCCAAACCAGTATCCACATATTATTATTTTATACACCAGTATTTTTTTTTACGTCGGTATTTTAATTTTATTGTTGTAGCTTCCATCCCGAATTGATTTGTACCAATTGAAGTAGCAAATGATACTTTCGCTATAAAAAATGAGCAAAATTAAATGTTAGCATTACAACAAACAGTATATTATCACCTTTTTTTAACATGCATGGTTGTTAGTTTTAAGACCGTTATTTATGGTAACTATTAACTGATTTGTTATCCCAAGAAACGTGTCGTAATATTTTGCACTACATGTGCGTTTGGCATGCCAAGCCATGGTTAAAGCCTGGAAGTATTTAGTACATCCAAATATGGACTCGCTGCAGTGTGCTTACGACAATTGCCTTCAAAAACACAGGGTGGCTTGTCAAATTGCAGGCTGGTTGGTCATAGCAAGCATGCTGCTTCTGTGGGTATCGTTGACACTGATATCGGCATCCCGCGGGGAAGTCAGCCAAGGAGGACTTCTCTTCCCGAGGGAGTCCGAATCCAGAGATGTCAGATCACTTGATGGGGTGTGGAACTTTCGGCGATCGCCTACCGTCGATCCTCTGATGGGATTTAGGGATCTTTGGTTTCTCAAGGAACTAAAAGACGTGAGTTACAAATTGTGTGTTGATAACAGAAGACATCGGTGGAAGGGCTGGGAATGCAATTCACGTATCTAAAAATATAAACAGAAAGTTGGTGTGGAAAGCCTATTTTTACGAAATTTTGCACTCGGTCTTGTAAAGCGCACACAATATTTCTTTATACCTACATTGGAATGTGTTATCACAGGCTGCTTTTCCTGGTCTCTTCGAGGACGAAAAAATGCGTGACCTAATTTATGTTTCACGTCAAAACATTTTTTTAAATTCATTCATAACACAAGCAAGTAGACAAGAAGATTTCTTACACAAGGTTGGACTCGAAACAAATAGAGAGAAACCAAACGAAGCTATGCTAATGAAGAGTGAAGAGCGATAACGAAATCACGGACTCTTGACTGAAATATGCATTTTGAAATCTAGCTTTTCTTTCAGTCAAAATTTTACCTAAAGATATTTTGGCACTCAGTATTACCGTAGACAGATTTTGGGGCATAGGATGACAGAAAAGTGATGTGTACAGGCCACACCACCGGCATCTCGCATTTGTTAGATGCAGTTGAAAAAATACCATGTTGTTATACGGACACAATTTCTCACAAAAAAGAGGTTCCAGATGAGGGGGTATTCTCTGGCTACGTTTCAGGTAGCAGATATTCCAGGAGATAAATCTTGAGGCGTAGTTTATCTTCCAGAAGATTCTAAAATCGCCGTTTAGATATTCTGTGGTGGTTCCACATTTTTCCAGACAATCCCGATGCCAGTGCCTGCGAGCTACAACGACATCACCGTCGACAAGGAGATCAGGGACCACGTCGGCGTCGTCTGGTACGACAGGACGTTCTTTGTGCCCGACGCTTGGCGTACGCAGGGCCTGCGCGTCTGGGTGCGTTTCGGCAGCGTCAACTACGCGGCAGAAGTGGTAAGACACAAACGGAATTGATTCAAATTTAAAGGCAAGTTCAAATTGATGAATTGAAAAAAATGGGGTTTGTTTAAGAGCTTACGGCGTGTTTACTCTTGTGAGCGCTGGGTCATTTCAGTGTGAACTATTTTCAATCGGGGAAAGAGTCAATTTGTTACGAAGGGGGTGGGCTAAAAAATCAACTCTCAATTTGCCTGGAAGTATAGGATCCAATTCCTGAACCCAAGCCTGCAAAAATGCAGCCATGGTGTACCATACTCTGTCGCACAGTTTTGCATGAGTTTCAAAAGCGTGCTATACTTTGAATGGAGCCATTTGAAACGTCCAATGTAGGTGTACATCTTACTTATCAATTTGCAATCTAGATTCAATTACAATACCGATCTATGTATTACTAAAACCTACAATAATGAACTCCCCCGTACATAAATCTGGATGAACTCCTAATGATTTCAGTGGATCAACGGTAATCTGGTAGTGAGCCATGATATTGGGCATTTACCCTTTCAAGCGGAAATCACGTCGGTGTTAAAATTTGGCACGAAAAATCTCATCACGGTGGCTGTCGACAATACGCTGCTTCAAACAACGATCCCTCAGGGCCAGTTGCAAGAATTGGAGACGTGAGTTAAGTTGGTTTGGGGTGCAACGGGGCTGGGACTCTACGTTATTAGAGTGCTTATCTTGCATTATCGGCTCACTATTTTTTGCACGGTGTTCTTCACATCCGATTTATAAATTGGTTGAACTTTCTACTAATTTCAAATATGGTTGCAGTTCAATCATGAACTACCAGTGGTTAATTCGGCCAAAAACTCAAGTAAAGCTCGTATTCCCATCTATTTTCATGCGTAAAGCCGGCTTACCACCCACGAGAGATCGATTTGAACCAAAATTGGTTGAACAATGAGTTGCAAACAAGCTGTTTTGAACCGGCCTTACCCGATAAGCTTAAGATTTTTACTTTAATCGAGTAGATTCACTCCAAAATGACCTTTATGCAATGTTTTATTGCGGGCACAGTCACTGGCACAGCCCCCCCCCCCCCCCCAGAACAACATTTTCTCTCGGTTTACGACTCTCTCTTTCTCTCTGTATTTTGTGAACATTGAATTTTTTACTGAAATCGAGGGAAACTTACCCACCTTTTTTGTTACAAATTAACCACTGTGTCAGTGTAATAGGTACATGAAAGCATAAAAAAATGTAATTGCGTAGCGTTGTAGTGTTTCCTTTAGCGTCACGAACGATGATTTGCGACCTTCCTATACCCCAAATCGATTTGAATACTTAATTAATATTGCCACAAAAATATTGAACGCTTCAACTAACTTTGATTCTAGGGACACCGGACCAAAACTGGTGCAGACCTACACATTCGATTTCTTCAACTACGCTGGGATTCATCGTCCAGTTTATCTTTACACGACGCCTCCGATTTTCATTGATGACATTACCGTGCACACGGACATAGTGGGTGATATGGGTATGTTAACACCGGAGGGCGATGTTTCAATCTGCCATCACCGTATGGTACTAGCTATAGTTATCTAGGGGCCATTTGTCCCATAGCATCACGATCACCAATGCTCTGTCCATAGTCGGTGGGGATGAGATTGTTAAAGTCAAGGATCATTTGGCTGTGGCTTCATGCGTAGAATCACAGACATTCCAGTTCCAACAACAGACTCAATCTCCGCTGACCCAAGTATGGTTAAGGCAAAGATATTCTCAAATCTCAAGCATAACACTGACCTGAGAACAGAATTGGTGCACAAGTTGATCCTGCTTTGTTTCCCGTGATAATCGTCTTCAACAACAGTGGAGAAATTATAAAAAAGCTTTCGTAATCAGGCGGTTCTAGAGGGCTTCCACTAGAGCCTGGAATTGTAGTCGGGAGGTCCTAGATCTCGATTACCTGCAATCCTATGCTGTGGCTTTTCTTGAATTCCCACAAATATTCCAGGCAAATTCTGCAGAATGACGTGTTCTCTACTGAAAGGAAAGGTCACGGCCGTGTTTTCATCAGCTAGGGCCCAACCCCCTTGTCCTATTCCAACCCTTCCAGTCAAGCTGCACTGCAGAATCAAAGCTCGTGTGGTCTGCCTGACGAAATACAGTTCCAAAAAGGTCTTCCATCGTTTTTACCTTTTAAGTTTTTACCAACCAATTTTTCCACGTTGTTCTCCATATCGAAAATTTTCGACCCATAGGTATATATATATATAATAGATCTATACGATTTGCGTGCTTAACGACGTACTTGACATTTTGCCCTAGACTAGCTGGAATTTTTGCTGCGGTGAATGACGGGATGATGCTGATAATGATCCTATAATAGAGAAAACGGAAAACTCTATGCCAACCTACTATTTTATTGATAAGCACCGAGGGGACCTTCCAAAAGACGGTATGCAACTCGAAAGAACACCTCCACTTACCCGTGCAGTGACGCTGTTGTACTAATCTCGAGTCCTCTAGCCTCCCTAAACCATGCCTTCACGAATGGTCTCGATGGAGACGAATGGTCTCTTAAACTAATTTTTCTTAGCTTCGGTGATCTCATGGGAACCGGTATATCCAAAGCGACGGAATTGCGCCAGACGTTCTTGAGCTAACTACTGTGCTTCCCAGGTGTGATTGACTACAACGTGAGCATAGCCGGGTATCTGGCCGGCGACGACATGCCCCGGTGTCAAGTAGACCTGCTGGACCGGGAAGGGAACTTTGTGATCCGGGACGTCGAGTCTGGACTCTTCTACGGGACGCTGGAGATCCCGGTCGCGCGGCTTTGGTGGCCGTACCTCATGGATCCGGATCCAGGATACATGTACACCTTGCAGGTGATTTACAGCAAGGAACCTGTTTAAGTGCTTTTGGTGGAGTGATTCGCGAGATCGAATCCCAGACGCCTCTCAAATAATTAGAGAGCCCCGTGAATATCGAAACTGGCTACACGAACATGAAGTCAACTGTGGGAAGGGTTGATAAATCTGGTAAAGGAAGCTGTTCGAATTGTGACTAATATTTTTTAAATATTTATCTGTTCTATCTTCCTAAAAGAATGCAATAAGATATTATGAGATCTTTTAAGATCATAAGATACCCGGTGTTTTGTTCTGCGATATCTTCTGGTTGGTGCTTCTGAAGCAGATGTCTGCAGAATTGTGCAACAAATGAAATTATGTTTTTTTATCACAGGTGCGATTATCTTCAACGCAATGGTCCAAAGAAGATATTTACAGATTACCAGTCGGTATCAGAAAGGTACAGTGGTCAAACAGCAGTGTTCTGATCAATGGAAGACCGATATACATCCGCGGATTTGGCCGGCACGAAGATTCAGACGTAAGAAATGTTGAATAAAAATCCAGCTTTCATTGAAGCTTAATTCGATTGATCAAAACATAGTAAAATGTTGCACGTTCATTTCAAGGCGCCTTCATGTGAATTCATTTGTAGATCCGAGGAAAGGGGTTGGATTACGCACTCGTCATAAAAGATCACAACCTGATTAAATGGATTGGAGCTAACACATACCGGACGTCACACTACCCCTATGCGGAAGAGATCATGGACTTTGCCGATAACCAGGGGATCATGATTATTGATGAATGCCCTAGCGTGAACACAGAGTATGAGCCGTCACATTAAAATTTTAATCTAAGAAAGCCTGTATATAAAATAAAGTAGGTAATACTAACGAAGGCTAACGGAATGATTGATTTCAGGAACTATTCGGAGGAACTTTTGAAGAAGCACTTGGATTCATTGAGTGAATTGGTTCGGAGAGATAAAAATCGGCCTAGTGTTGTGATGTGGTCGGTGGCAAATGAAGCAAGGACACAGCTGGCTCAGGCTGACTCCTACTTTAAGTGAGAACCACTTTGGATATATTTCTCTGTTCATTTACAATACTGCATTACCATCTGAACTTCATTGACATTTGATTCACATCTTGCAAGCACATGATGAATCTAAAGCTTACGATGCAATGTTTTAGAAACATTATTTTCCTAGATCTGTCGTCGACCATGTGAGAAGTATCGATTCTTCCAGACCAATAACATCTGCTCTTGCTCGTTCTGTCACAGAAGACAAAGTTGTGAGTATAGTCTTATTTTTATTTCATGGATTCTGTGAACAAAGTTTGTTAGTATTTTTAAGAATATTAAAATCACTTCAAAAATACCTGCTTACTCGAGGATTAGTATTATATAGTATATACTTAAGTATTATTAATTGTGCCTAGAAAGAAGAAGTGGTGTATATGAGCTACGTCTTGCTAAGAGGCAAGGAAATGATATCTCAAAGGTCAGGTTAGGGGGCAGGCAGATCCCCAGCAGTAATTATTAATACATTTTCAGTAAACGTTGGAGCGAAAACTCTAGGAACGTAGGGGCAAACGTTAGTAGGCGAACGAGCGAGACTTGCGGCACTGAGATTTTATGTTTTTAAAAAATTATAACTTTCAGTCAGCCTTAATAGTATATTTTAAATCAGAGAGCAGTATAGTAGGAACATAATAATTTTATTTCTGTGAGGCAAGATCTTTATAGGTAGACTAAACACCATCACAATATGATCAATATCAAGAGCATACATACCTTTACGCAGGGCCAACACTTGGATGTGATCGGTTTCAACCGGTACAACGGGTGGTACACGAACCCAGGGAAAACCGACACAATCCGCATTCGAGTCGAAGAAGAGGCACTTCAGTGGTACAACAAGTACAACAAACCCATCATTATGATGGAGTATGGGGCTGACACCATGGAGGGTCTGCATCTGGTATGACTGAAGCGTTCAGACTGGTTGACGTGCCCTTAAATACCAATAAATAATAATGAAGCGTTCAGTTTAAAGCTGGAAAAAAAGTGAGGTGAACGTGTATACAGAATATTTACAGGTAATTTGCTTTCTATTTCAGTTGCCCGGGTACGTGTGGTCTGAGGAATATCAGGTGGAACTCCTATCAGAGCATTTTAAGGCCTTCGATAATTTAAGAGCAAAAGGCTTCTTCATTGGAGAAATGATTTGGAACTTTGCTGACTTCAAAACAGATCAAGGTAAGCGGTACTTGGCCCAGTGTGGATTTTATTCTTTACGTTAGATTACATTTTTTAAGTTCAAACAGGATATTTTAAGGAAGTTGAAGGAATTTAAATTTGAATTTTACAGAAAAATGACATCACACTTTTCCCACTGAGACTTATACAAAAAATGATATGAAAATGATATAAATGATAAACAAATAAAAAATAATAAAAATGATCTATAAAAAATGATTTATACAAAAAATGACATCACACTTTTCCCAAACTTTTGATTGATACAAAAATTTATAAATACTTGTTAAATACTACTACTTGCTAAGTTAAGCACTTTGTTAGTACAGTGTTATTAGCCTATCCTTACCAGAGCCAATTTTATTCTAAAAATGTTGCCAACAGCATGGCACAAAATCTAGCTAGCTGATTGCGGCGCCATTTACAACCCTACAGCGAAACGCCTTTTTTTACGAATTTTCGATACACTCATCAAACTAATGCATCAAAATTTTAATTACATATGATGATAATAAACTACAAAAATCGAAAACTGCAGTCCTAGTGACCTACGCGTTATCTAGCAGATTTTGGAGTATTGTTATGTTTTTGCATCGAAAAATAGCCGCCAACTTCAAAGAAATGAAAATGTGTTAAACTTAATAGATTATTTTGCGTTGATTGTAGTAATTAGTCTAATTGTAATTGTGGCTGATACCTATTGATATAAAAATGATTCCGTGAAATGTCGGCCTCCAGTTTTTTGGCCCTTTTTAGGGCCAACAACTGTTTCCCAAGAGAGCGAAACCGCAAACATGCCCAACAACAACATCGCCTCTCAAAGCCTCCAAACATCCAAAAATGATTCCGTTTTTTTTTTTTGATTTTTAATGGTTTAACGTGAACTATTTGTGGTATTTTTTGGCGGCAAGGTGGTACCTTAAAAGTCTGGTGTGGTAAACTCAATTTATTTTTACTGTACCTACTTTGCTTCCAAGTTAATTTTATTTGCCATGGCAGCCAGATTGGAGCCAGATTTATCTTTTAAAATTATATTGTGGTATTACGTGCATCCAAAAAAAATATTCCTGGGAAAGCATGCAAAAGTAGTGTAGCACTACCTTCTGTTACAAAACACCTGTATACGTATTTCCAGAACCTTGAATGTATCATAAGTTGGAATCATAAATAAATAGGAATCATAAATTGGCTAATAAAAGAGATAGCAGATCTTGTTTTCTCCATTGAAGCCCAGTGAAGCCAGTTATGTCTTTCTCTCTCCCAGCAATAAATTTATGTTTCCTTCATTTCTGGGTGATGTAATGTAATACAGTCATACTAATTGCTAATCGTTATATTACATCTTAGAATGGATGTTGTTCTAATATAGACTCAATAGTCAACGCATTCCTCAACATGTACTACAAAAACTTTTTTGTTCCCCTTCCTAGCCTACACTCGTGTGGGCGGCAACAAAAAAGGGCTATTCACGAGAGCGCGGCAGCCTAAAGCATCAGCGTTCCACGTCAGGAAACGTTACTTGGCTTTAGCCGAAGAACTCGACAACGCTCGCATAGCTAGCAATCTCAACAATTACGTTTCATCGCTTGCTCTGAAGAAGACCGAGCTATAGCATTTACCGATCGATCTTGGTAAATATCAAAGGACTAGGTCAGTAGTGGTCATAAGTGCAATTTCTTACAAGGATTTGCATCTTATTACTGAACATTCAGCAATAATTATCTATTCTGGTCTGGGCTTTCATAAAATGTGCTTGTATAATTTTATGTATAACATATATAAACAATTTGTAACCATAGGCAGAAGAAGTCAAAAACAAAGAATAAAGATTATTGGATGCGCATAGTGTGCGGAGCGAAGACTTCAATTTAACATACCAGAGAAAAAAGCATGTTGTTTTCTTGTTTTTGTTTTTCTGTGTGTTTGTTTGCGCTCTGCAGGCCATAACCCTGAACCGATTTCAATGAAATTTTCAAAGAACCTTCGTTTTCTGTCTATGTGCCAAACGGCTGAATCAATTTCAGTAAAACTTGCAGGATATCTTTGAAAGGTTTCAACTTAACTGTGATACGGTTTAGAGTGCAATCGGTCGAGTTATTTTCTTGGAAATCACATTTTTGTGGTATTTTTAGATTTAATGATACTTTGTCACACTCTAAAGGCCAAAGTTCTGCATTGTATTTGATGAAACTTTCCAAGGACGTTTAATATGTTTCAATAAAGATTTTATCTCATTGGGATCTGAAATGTTGGTTTTTTTAAATTCAATATTTTTGTAGGTTCCTTTAATCATAAATTCCCATTCCTCACCTACACCAGTTGAATGAGTATTTCAACGCAACCGGTCATACTATTGAAGAAACAAGAATTGGACGATTGGAAAAATAGCCAATTGTCATTAATAGTGGCAGAAATTATTAATTTTTTAAGACTCATGTCTCCTGACTAATTTCAGCACTATAGCACTGTAGCACTGTGTGTTCAGCACTGTGTTATAACTGGGTTAAACTGCT
>QKMV01000934.1:5005-18478 GCA_003287335.1 Lednia tumana
TAGCAAGCTTCAAATATGATCGTTTACGCCTTGGAAACCTTGTGGTAACAAGACCGTATAGCAAGCTTCAAATATGATCGTTTACGCCTTGGAAACCTTGTGGTAACAAGACCGTATAGCAAGCTTCAAATATGACCGTTTACGCCTTGGAAACCTTGTGGTAACAAGACCGTATAGCAAGCTTCAAATATGGTCGTTTAGGCCTTGGAAACCTTATGGCAACAAGACTGTTTAGCAAGCTCAAATATGGTCGTTTAGGCCTTGGAAACCATAGCAACAAGACTGTATAGCAAGCTCAAATATGGTCGTTTAGGCCTTGGAAACCTTATGGTAACAAGACGTTACAGTGTGATCTCCTCGGTAGCATAGCGGCGCTTGAAGGTGCATCGACAATTTCCGAAGAGAACCGGGGCTGGACATTTCAGTTCGCCCCGAGATGCGTGTCGGAAATAGACTCACCGGAAGCAAGAAGCTCTGCTTATCAAGGGCAACCAGGGGCTTCTCGGGCGTGGGCCGCGACGCCAGGTAGAAGGCCGACGCCGCCGCGACGCTGGTCAAGGCCAGGGCGCCGGCGGGACCTCCCACATAGTAGAGGTACTGGTCCATCTCCTCGACTGGAAGGAAACACATCGGATCAGCTGACACACACGGCGACTGGGGTGGGGGAATTCATCCTCAGGGCATTTGGGACATAGGGTGTAACGAAATCATTCGGAGGAAAGTGAGTTTGCCGACAGGTTTTGAATGTGACTGAACTGGCATCGAATGGAATTCGAACTGGGATTCATCGCTTTACGTCGCTTTACATCGGCTGACGAAGTTAAGCTTTCGACTAAAATCGAGATCCTTATAGCTTTCGATCTCGGCCGACAAAGTTAAGCTTTCGACCAAAGTTACGAAGCCACTGCACGCAGGACTTGGAACCGTGTCGATGTTATTATTTCACGCATATTTTCTCTAACTAGTGTTCTGTTCACTCGGTGGTTTATCAGCAGGAGCAGGAATGTGGTAACACTATTGCACGAGCTTATAGACACGAAGACCTATTTATGCAGCCATACAAGTATCCTATAGAAAAGAAGGAAATTCTAGCATAAAAGTTTAAAAAAATCAAATGAGGCTATATGGAGTGAGCTTTGATACATACTTCAAATTACACTGAAGTTTGCTACATGAAAGGTTACAAAATAGAAGACTTGGTACCATGTGAATGAGAAACTACAGATGAGCTGCATGCGAAGTTAGAAATAATATAGTGGCAAAGCAATACGTATGCGAACAAAAAAGATGTCAATACTCATAGGTGGAATATTTTTATTGAAAAAATAACATTGAAACGGATTATAGCTTGATACCATACACTCGATCCAGAGAATGACCAGCTGAATGTCGTGTAAGACGTGACTAATTTATAATTTAGAACCTCACCACGCAGGCACAATATTAATATTTGATTTAGCATGTCAATAAGTTTCAAATACACCAAACTTGACCCAATTTTACCTAAATTTTGTACTAGACCGCCCAAAACGCTCAGGAACACAAAAAATAAACAGAAGAAAAGTTAAAAAGTATACATTATGAAAATGATCGAGGAAAGTGAAAAAAAGTTGCAAGGCTGAATAAAATGTGTTGTTGACATTGGACATGTTCCAAGCAAAAACTCATACCTGTGCCTGTCCACATTGCTAAAACCCTAGACAACCATGACGTTTGCGTCGTTTGCATCAGGTGATTATAATTACCATTTGCAAACTAGAAAACCTGTATGCTGCAACTCTAACCAAGTCAAAATTGGGTGTCAAACATTTTCCTCCAAGGAGCTAATATCTAACTATAAAATTCTTGAGACGAATATCTTAGCATCTCTTAGCATCTCTTAGCATTTTTACCCAGTTTGTAAAAACAGGTTTTTTGAAAGCTAACAACTTTTAAAAAAATCACACGATTGGCTATGTTTTCGCACCTTTTTTCTCAATCATTGGACAGAAGCCTCAAAAAACGTTTTTCTCAGAATCTATTCGCGGGTGATTTGCTTAAACTGAGTTCCATGACAAAAAATGCACAGGTCGTCATGGTCACCATAAAAGCCAATGTTAAAAAAACCCACATCGATTTTAAGTTTCAACTTGTCCTGTGAACGACGCAATGAATACAAGTTCGCCATTATTTATGATCGTGTTTTGGAAACATAGATCGAGTGGTGGGCCAATCCGATAATAATCTCCAATAATTCTCTGATTACGCAATTAATCTCCATCAAAGAACCTATCGAGTAGACAGAACAGCCTCTATCATGCTGCCAAACATGATTCTTGGCCGCAGCCAACGGGTCAATATACTTTAATCAAATTTGCGCGACGCTTTTGTCACTTTTTGTGACAGATTGGAATGAGAATTCTGTTCCGAGTTCTCATCTCTGCTCGACAGTCTCGCGGCTATCAATGAAACCTGGCTCCCGCGCCACACGCTCGACACTCTGACGTCACAAGCAGCGACGCCGGCCGTCGGTTTCTCTCCTCGCGTCGCATTCCGCAAGCTTCGGGAATGTCGCTGAAACGTCGAGGCCAACGCGACGCCGGGATATTTGATCGCAATTGACATAACTTATTCGGCAGTGATTGCAAGAATGCTGTCACGCTCGACTCGTGTGTTTAGCTAACACAACAATAAAATGTACCTTTACCAGCCAAGAAAAGAATACTAGATATTCAAAAAACTGTTGTTAAATGGGTTTAACTGCCGAGAACTATGAGATAAACCCATTTATTAACTTCTTTTTTTTAAACTAGTGCTGAAATTAGGCAGAAGATATGAGTCTCAAGAATCTAATAATACTAGACATACCTACTAAATACAGCCACTTGGGTTGTGATTGCCCTATCCTGTCTGGGTTAAATGCCACAGCCAACTTGTATCAAATACCCAAACTTGTATCAAAGTGGCTTTGGTATTTAACCCAGACAGCATAGGGGAATCACAACCCAAATGGATTTTCTTAGTATGTATATCTAGTATTCTTTTCTTGGCTGGAATAACTGAAAAGTTGAACGCGAAGCTCGTGCGCAATGCCTCGCACACATTCTCTGCAGACGTCGTTAAGCCGAGGGATAAAAATGAAAGCAGGGGGATGTAGGATAAGCTATGCAGTACCGTGTTGTGGTTAAATTTTACTCTGTATGTCTTGAAAGTTGAACATTGAACATGATGACATAATCTTGGTAATCCAGAGATTGATCTAGTTCAAAGATGCCAGCCGGCTGTTTTAAGAATCTCAACTAGAGCAAGACTTTTTTAATGTGCCTAGAGTATACCAATCGGCAATTGCTATTGCAACATGCAAGTAGAATGCAAGCATTTCGGTGCAATTCCTCTCTTGTTAGCTTCTCCTCGCATCGAGATGGCCAAAGGAGTGCAAGGCAGAACGGGATTTTCGCAACAGTTATTTCCAAGTGCCTCGACAGCTCCCACATTAACTGGTCTGAATGAACCACACGGGCTCGTTCACGTGGAACCAGCAGGCTTCGAACCGGAGACAAAGCCAATGCCACTTTTCGCCTTTTTACTTGCAGCTCTGAAGTGCAACGAACGACCGCGCCTTTTTTTTCGGTGCATAATAGCGTGCAGTTTTGTTTTGAAGAGCTGAATCGTTTTGAGTTTTGAAGTGAATCGCACACTGATTTCAATTCGCGCTCGACCGCGTTGCAGATTGCACGCAAAAGTGACCCCGCTTGGGCCATAACATAATGAACCGCTCACGAACTGTCTCAAAGTACTTCCTGCAACTATTTCGAAGACTTTAACGCTAGCACCATATGTCTCCGAAGTCCATTAAAAACACCTAGCAGCCTTGGCACGTTACACATCATCACCGAGTATAACGCGGCAATTATTTCTCTCCGTCATACTTACTCGTACGACGTCGAGACGGCTTGGTATTGCGGCGTCGCTTTTTCATTGCGTCGATATTGTGGCCGATCGACCTATACGCCACATGCGGGTGAGGCATTTTGATATCAAGTACTCAGACTTTTCCAGGAAATTGATTTTCTTTTATTATTCTTTCATACGGGAGTTGTTTCTTCCAGCTCACACATGGACGCAGTTAATGGAATTTTAACACTGACACCCGTGTATACGAAACGTATGACAAATGAATGAGGTATACATTTATGTGAAACGACATAAAATATTCGCGACTGGTTTTGCGAAATTTGCATGGAGCGCGACTTGGTCCTCGTCGTCACGCAAACAAAGCCGAGACACACGCGACAACAGTTCCGTCGCTGAATATTTAGCAATAACGTGATCGACCGCGAATACGAACTGCGTTTGCGATGCGGCGGCCGATGAGCGAATGTCGAATGGCCAAAGACAAGATAAAGACTGAGTGTTCGCTCATTTCTCTGCATTATAGGGCACAAGCCGCGGACGGATGAAACCCTCATTCAACGGTATTTTTCCTTTATTCAGCAACGCGAACCGATGGCAATAATACTGCTCGTGAGTGGCCTACATTGAACTTGAACTCTCTGCCACAGGATTGCGTAAGATGGATTCAAGTATAACCTGAATTATGCATTTAATCAGACGCCGTACTACTTTGACTCTCAGCAGCATGCTGCACACATCTGACACAACAAATTAAACAAAAACAAATTATTCTTTCTCTCTTTTTCAAGCCTTCGATCCTGGCAATTACTCGTCTCTCTTTCTATCTCTTCGTCGCGATCGTTTCGGTACATCGTGCTCATCGACTAGTATTTGAATCTTGTCATATCGCTCGGTCGGGTTGTCACTTAAATTACTGCCGAACGCTTCTTGTAACAACTTGGTGGATTGCAGAAATAGACGCACGCCTTCTAAGTTCTCCCACGCACGTCGACGAAAAACGGACGAAACAGATAAAATCGTTACGGTAACGAATTTGCAGGTATAACAAATTTTATCCGATCCAGCCAATGACTTATGCCATACGATAAAGTCTAACAGTGCTTTACTTGGATTACTTCGGAAATAATGTTGCACGTAAATGTTTAGTACCTATAGTTATGCTGCAAATATAATGCCTACGCAAATAATACATCTCTTGTACTCGCATGAACAGAGTTCGCGAGATGCTGCTTCAGCTTGGCTGGGCTATAATAGTATGCTGTTATGCGTCTATAGGTGCTAGACTGCATAAGTGCAAATAAACAAGAGACGACGCCGAGTGAATAGTATAAACGGTGTTATGTTAAATTCAACATTAGCGTTGTATTCCACTTGCTATAAGCTCATGTTAATTTGATAGCACAGGCATTTAACAGGCCTTTCTTCATACACATATCACGTCGTAACGGACGCGAAAATCTCTAGTGTTCAACGATAAAAGTTGGTTTTTAGAGTTCCAATCTCGTCTTTTTCCTCACTGACCTACATTGTGTGCATTATTTCCGGAGTCGAGTATCCGCGTAACAACGTATTTTGTGCGTTTATAAATACAGCGAAATGAGTGATGACGAGGCGAATATAAGTTAAAGTGCTGCGATGAGATGTGAGGTAACTACAATAACGACATTGTTTCACTATCTTGGGCACGCCGGTGACCGACTCGTTCGCGTGAGGAGAATGGTTCGGATGAAATGAACGTGTTCGGGTATTCCTGCATGTTGCGACTTGCGAGGCAGGAACGGGGAGGGGACCCTTGCGCTTCGTTTTCGCCCGAGATGCATTTCTAACAATGTCGTGACGCAGGTACAGCGTCGAGGAATACAAAGCATGCACCTACCTACCGCATGGAGCCAGGGTTACAGTTAGCTGCCAGACGATCAGCTCCAAGTGGTTTCATCTCGACCACTTGTGCGATGATAATCAGGGCGAAGTTTTCGAATCCTGGCGTTCCGATGAGGTGTATGACGGGTGGTAAATACGGTGTGCGCACAATTTTAGAGAATTTTAAATTGGTCGTCACCAAGTATGAACCTTTGTCAGAATCGTCATTATCTCTATCCGGTCGGTAAAAAAATTATCAAAATAATTATCGAACATTGCATGTGACATGTATTCGTGCTAATTGCATTCCTCGAAAGTTACGGAAACAATTTTGTTGTGTCTTAGCTAAGCAAATGCTACAGAAAAATGTACTCGCGTTGTTTGAGGGACTTTTTGAGAACACTCGTAACTATCGTAGATATCGTGCGATATTGTCAAAGTAAAACAAGGTAAAATTAGACGTCGAGCTTCACAGCGCGGTCTGCCATGGAACCAAGGTACCAGTGCCAGAAAATGCGAATTCAGCTTTCACAAACGCAATGCACTAGGATGTTCGCTCAAAGTTCGCTATATACGTACGCCGGATATCCACGCAGCCATATCGTACGATAGAAACAAGTGCGCCTAGTTGATAACGACTACATATAAACAGACTGATGATTCAGCAGATAGATTAATCACGGAATTTAGGCAGCGGTCACAAATTGTTTCCAACTCACCCATGTCGAAGAGCATCACTCCCCACATTTTCTCTAACGTCTTCGGTATTCTTCACGATAAAGTCATCTAATTAGAGCAGTTGTAGCTTTCAGCCACTGTTAAATGCATTTAAGACAGACCTTCCGAGCCGTGTGGCTGTGATGACAAACGGGGAAAGGTTGCAACTTCCTTGCGGTGCAGGAAATATCAAGAATGTATGCTCTCGTTATCTCCGCCTAGGATGCACTGATTATAAAACACCGGCAGGCAGGCAGGCAGGCCACTGCAATGCGTTTACGTTGCGAATATTTGCGTTTGCGGCTTTGGTTTGACTTCGGGATGTTATTCGCGAAGCGCGCGGCACATGGGTTTCGTGCAAAGAGCGCGGCGCCGAGGACTGAAATTCGGCCGGCCGGTCGGTCGGATGTAGCGTGCATGTGCATGCGACCGTCACCGAGCAGCTGGTTGCGTTGGGACGGGACGGCAAGACAAAAATGGCCGCCAGATTCGCTGCACGATCAATCCCGCGAATCTCTTGGACCTTTGGCCGAATTGCGCGCAAGCTTTCAAAGCCGGGGGATGGTGAATCACACATACACGATAAATGAGCTACATGAAAGTAGTGTAATATGTAGTAGAATAGTTTGTCAACTTACTTAGATTCTTAGTTGCCGAAAGCATGTTCGTGAGAAATTCAACTGTGTCCGTTTACTTGATATCTTCGAGTGGTCACAATGAAAGCTGAAAGCCCAAAATTGACCGTTTGACCATGAACCATTGACTTCGACTGACAAGAGAGTAGAAATTATCTGCGTCTCTTGTATAAATATATAGAGACGATATCAATATCAACACCAGCAACGAACCCTTGGACCTTGTTTGCAATCCTACAGTAATTTATTAATTTATTTACTTTTTTTGAAGCAGGGCAAGCCCCCACAATAGCAGTGTTTCAACTTATCAATAGAATTATATTTACTAACTATAATCAGAGTCGTTCTAATTTTAGCGTTCAGCTGACTAAGTACCCAATATTGAGATTGAAATTAAAATTTTTGTCTCGCTATAACTTTTTTGGGAGGTTCCTTGCATGTTTTGGCAGCCTGCATACATGATAATGATTATCGTATGATATATCGAAAATATAGATTATAAACACAGGTCGAATACGGCTGACTGGGAATTCAAACGGGTACGCAGAAATGCCCTTGAACACGAGCTCATCATCAGTTCATCTTAAAAGTGAAACAATATGCCAACACATTTCCCAGAGGCCCCTAATTGCCAATAGTATCGAACAGCTGAAATTTGCGAAACTTAACCGAACCGCAGAAATGTCGGCCCGTCGCGTGATAGCCACATTGCAAAATCAATATCAAGAATATAACTTTCCCATGGTCACTTCACCCCTTGATTAGAAACTCTGGCCTGGCAAATTGCTCGAATGGGACGTGAAACACAATCTCTTACGTCACAAGTACAGTATCCGTGGTCGTACGCTTACCCAGGCCCATTACGTTGTTCATGTTGCTACCTCTCACCAAATTTAACACCATGGATAATATATATATTTTTTTTTATCTAAAAACTAAATAACCCCTATAATTACACCTTAAGCTGTCGGTGTCTTTCTCAGAACATAACAAACCACACTCTCGCACTCTCTCACACAATCACACCGATAACACTTGATAACGTAGGCCGAGCAAATCGCTCGCTCACTTGCCGGCCTCTCGACTTGCACCTCATGACCACGACGTTGCACCCTCGTCCCCGACGCCGTCCTACTCGATTCACCCGCATCGCCGCTCCGACCATGCGATTGGCCGACGCTCGGTGGTGTGTTAGACGCCGAGCGTCGCCGAGTGACGTCACTTGCGCAGCACGCATGCGAAGGGCGGCGCGGAATGTGTCGCCAAGATCGATAGCCGACCCCGGCAAGTACGAACGCGCAGACTCGGAAGGGCAAAATCAATTGTCGAGCTGTTCCATAGGCTCTCTAGCCGGTACGTGAATGCATCCATGCTGGCTTGGTTAACGCAGTTTGTTCACTGTTTTGATTGTGATGCCCATATGCAGATTGTATTCAACTTGATGTATGCACAAATGCACTGTATCGCATTTACGGTGTGGTGTTCGGGGACAGGTCCTCGGAAAGTCCCCTCGTGTTTTGATCGGGCAACCCTCCCAACGACCGGCAACCCCGAGCGATGTTTTCGGACCGCGAGACCCCCTAACCCCTAGAGCTAGACGTCATTATCACCTGCAGGCTCGCCAGGCTTAGGCAAACACAAACACAATTCGCAAGCAACGAGGTCTCGAATGGCAAACGGGGTGTAGAATATAAGCAACCCCCGTGAATACACAGAACAGCAATCGGGATGCTTGTTGGTTCTGCTCAGGTATATGAGGGCGATCGTTCACCTTTGGAGGGTGCAACAATGACGCCGACCACGAAATGGATCACGTGTCTTGCTAATTTTGAAGAAATGCATTTTTTAATCTGAGAATCGTACCTAATGCTATGTATTTATATTCAGGGTATGGTGCGTATGGTTTGAAGTTTAAAGGCTGCTCAAACTTGAGTTCATGTAATGCTTACGTAAATTCCATACAACTCAATCGCTTCAAAATTATTGATGACATAAAAAAACAGCAAATAAGATGTGTAACTCATACCTGCTATTGCGTAAATTCCAGATCTCGACATTTCTTCCGGAGTGAACGTATAAACACCCGATTCACAGGAAATAATTGAAGATTGTCCCGTGGCCGACGACCGGCGTATCGAACGTCGCCGAAACAAGTGTTTTGGTCACACCCACACTACACGTGTAGTAGTGACGTCACAGTGACGTATGCCATGCCACTCGCCCCCTATCGTATGACGAGTCGATCAATGAAACAAATCCAGTCACTTTGAGTGTACCAGATGTTGGCGATAGACTTGTTTTTATTAAAAAAGTGTATCCAACCGCAATCCTCACGCATGATAATGAGTTTTTTTGTTTACATACCTTATATATTGGCTTGTTTCATCGTTTTTTTTATTCGAAGTTTATATTTATAAGAGAAATGGAGGGAGGGATAAATCCCTGGATAGACTAGGCCTCGAACTCCGGACAATCGAACATATTCGAGTTGATACTTTTTAGCATAATCCAACACAAGCACTTGGGTAATGTTGTGACAATTCCCCAAAGGGCACGTCCATCACACGATCCACTCCTGTCCCGAAGCCGACCTCTCCCGTCGAGGACTGCCAGACAGCTCGCGTGGTCTTTCGGCCAAAAAGGTGACTGCTGTTCCTTTGCACTTTGTCACTGATAGCTTGCAATCCGAACGAGAAAAACAATTTACCGCATACTCTCGGCAATTGCATGATACTTTCAGATAGTCAGTCAAGTAAAGTCTCCACTTTTTTACTCTCCAATCTCCTGGAGTACATTTGCACAGCGTGATTACAATTTTTATTTCTATCCATGCACAATTTGAACGTCATTAAAGCTCGTTATCTCAAAGAGTGGCCCATAAATGTATCGTATACAAGTACAGGCCGGCGAGCAATGTGATTGGCTGATAGCGGGGTCGCTTGACGAGCAGTGGCGTCGCCACGGGAGGGCGAAGGTGGGCAATCGCCCACCCTAGATTTGCCTCGTCCATCTCCTCGCCCTCCCACATTTTTGAGGGAATTTTAGGGAAAAAATTGCCTCGTTTACATGTGAATTGCTGGTATGCTACAAAATAGCATAGCCGACCAAGTTAAACGGAAAATACCGTTCGGCAAAAATTAATGAGTACTGAGTAATAATACCTATTCGCTTAGTAACTACCTAATACTAGGTAGGTACAGTATGTTATTTATAGCATTTGAGTCCAATACCACCGAGTGCGAAGGGTTGGTCTAGTTAGCCACATGTAGTGACTGATAACATAGGTACTATCTCGAGTTTTCACTAAATAGTTGAAAATTCCATCGCCCACCCCAAATAATGTCTTGCCATGGCCTGGCCACCCACTGATATTTTCCTGGTGACGCCACTGTTGACGAGGGACGCTGCCGGGAGGGCGTCGTTATCTATCGCAGCTGCCAGCTGGTCTGCACCGACGTCGGCGTCAAGCTCTGTTTATAGAACGCACAGGGATCGCTGGCCGTACTGCAGGCTCTGCTGTCGATAAGCTTGTAACGGTGTGCAATATGCACATTTTCAATCACTTCGTGTGCAGGAGATTTC
This sequence comes from Lednia tumana, assembly GCA_003287335.1. Classification (NCBI taxonomy): domain Eukaryota; kingdom Metazoa; phylum Arthropoda; class Insecta; order Plecoptera; family Nemouridae; genus Lednia; species Lednia tumana. Next base: position 15,694 of record QKMV01000934.1, read on the forward strand.
AACGCAAGTTTATCGACAACTTCATTGGCGTGTTTGTAGGGAGCGGAGAGATTGGAAAAAATCCATGCATCGGCAATAAAATCGTAATGTGAGAGCACATAAGCCCAAATTCCTTCGTTTGGTGTGCGTAAACACTTGACAGTTTTAAACCATGGTTTATGAGTAGATGCAGCATAAAAGTACAAATAATTTGTTGATCCAAATTTAGGGGCATTTATCTCGTTCGATGAAGTTATGGCCAAGTCAAGTGTACCCCATAATAAGATAATCGTTGAAAAGACCAGAGCATGCCTATTTTCTGATGCTTCTGCGGCAGGTATTTGAACATCTCAGAACGTCTGCAGTCAGCTTAGTAAGCTATGGAAGCTCATGGGTAGAAGATCAATTTGTATGCATCGGATTGAGGAGTGAAAACTAATCCTAATTATTTGATACTTTCGTGATCATTAATTTTAATAACATCACAGCGATGTGGCGTTCGGCGTTCCTTGCGGTTTTAACGTTATTTTTATGCTGCTCTTGGTTTTGGACAGTCGGTCTTCCGGTGGTAAAAAGCCCAGAAACAATAACAACAAACGTCCAACTAAACTTAATCCAGCAATCTGTGATGGCACACAGCAATAGCTCTGTCGAGGGATGGAGTCGGAAAGGCAATCGTGAAAACAGAAGATTTGAAAATCAGAAGCAGCAAGTGCCGAAATACATGCTGGACCTCTACAAGAAGTACAACGCAGACAATTATTCTGGGAGACGAAGTACTCTGGCGGACATTGTACGAAGCGTGACACCGATATCGACAGGTAAGATAATTCGCTCAAACTTATGAATAAATTTACTAAATGGCATAGTTTTAGCAGTTTGGTTTTTGGATAAAAGAAATAGGCAGCACTGTTGTACATCGATTTTCTGTGGTTGGCAGCTTCGTTGAGGCCATGGGGCCAAAGCTTCCACGAAACTTCAAGACGACATCTTCTTATATTCGACGTTCCAGTCTCCAAGAAAGGAGAAACTCTCGAAATCGCCGAACTAAAAGTATCAGCAAACACCCGCAACGTGCTGAACGCCTACACTGTGGATGCCGACGACGTCCAAATCACCGCCGGGCCGAAACTCTTCGCCAGCGACGGTGACTTCTGGAGCACGTTCCACGTGTCACAATTTCTCGTAGACCACAACGTCGACAGTAGAAGGACGCCAATCAAATTCATCGTCCACACATCGGACAACAATCTCCTGGACGACGACGAACTGCAGTCCATGTTGATTCTGTCGTACTCCACCACGAGCCGCGGTCCTCCCAGCCGAAGGAAGCGAAGCCTGGAAGCAGAGGACTATGAAGAGGAGTCGAACAACCTCTGGGACGACGACATGGTGACGGCTCCGCGCGCCACGACCAGCAACCCGGTCGCGCGGCGAGCGCGGCGTCTTCGGAACACGTGTCGACGGCGTCCTCTCTACGTCGACTTCTCGGAGATACACTACGACTCGTGGATCGTGGCTCCAAACGGGTACGAGGTGAGACGAAAAGAACAGAAGAAATGCATATTTCAGCGTTGGAGAACAACTTATAATACCAATGTAATCCGCCCACTTACCGATTTCCCAGCTCCATTCCGTGCAAAGACTAGGCTATATATAAGTTCACCTACCACAGTGTACGGCTTTCACCTTCCCAGCTCTTTCCACGAAACCCAACCCCTCAGTAGGGCGAGTGCGTGCAAGCGAATGAGACGAACGAAGCGAACGAAGTGACGTCTATCCCATTAAAATTTGATTGCACAATTTTTTTTTGTTTCCACAAGTCAGACGGAATTTTCGATCGAGATCAAATTTTAACTAATCGTCGGCCCTTTACTAACTTAGACGAGAATAGTTTTTGGGCCTAGTCGGTTGAGCAGTTTTTCCATAAAACATGTTTGAAAATCGACTCTTTTGCCAAAGCGATCTCTTGCTCAACCGGACGTGAACCCTCTTAAATCTTTAGAACCGGTGTATCCAACACGGCAAACCGTTCGGTCACCCATCACCCAGCGCAATGTTGCTTAACCTCCGTGATCTCACGAGAACCGGTGTATCCAACCTGTGAAACAGTTCGGTGCCTTGGTTCGTTCCAGGCGTTCCAGTGCCTGGGCAAATGCTTCTTCCCGGTGAGCGAGCACCTGTCCCCGACGAAGCACGCCATCGTGCAGACTCTGGTGCACGCCGCGACGCCGGGCAAAGTGCCGCGAGCGTGCTGCGTGCCCACACGGCTCGAGCCCATCTCGGTGCTCTACGTCGACCAGCGCGGCGTGCTCACCTACCGGTTCAGCTACCAGGACATGGTCGTCGCGGAGTGCGGCTGTCGGTGAGGAACATCGACGACGCCGACGACGACGACGACGACGACGATGTTAGTGGAGTGGGAAGGTCAATTTTGCCGCAACGAGATTCAAGGGACTGTTTGTACATTTTATGCGAGAGAAAAAAAATGCTCTTGCGCCAAATTTTAGACAGAAAACGCAAACGTCGATTCCGTCTATTCTACTTTCCGTGCAATTGAAAAGAGATGACATATCAATGCGTTGTGCAGTTTGATCATGACATTCTCATATGTTTTTCGAATGATTTCATTCAATTCTCTAAACGGGAGTCTATTTGTCGATGCATTTCGTCAAAAAAGTTGGAACAATTTCTTCCGAAAAACACGGACAGTCTACACAGTGAGTGACCATACTGCGTTACACCCACAAAATAGGCTCTCTAGCCATACCTTCCTGTGTTAACTGCACTACAGTCTACACTGTGA
>QKMV01000935.1:0-18474 GCA_003287335.1 Lednia tumana
TCATTCACCGACGCCAATAGACCAGTGCCACAGGGCCAGTTGTTAATACAGTGCGTCGTTAAACACCACTATAAAAATTAAAAAAAAAAAAAATCTAGCTGGGCACAGCCGCCCATCTTGCTCCCAGCTGATATGGGGTCCCCGGTTTGCCTGTAGGGGTTTAGTTTTAAAAAATTATAACTTCCAGTATCTGAACCAAGGTATATGGTTCATATTAATCATCTTTAAACTATATCAAATAACCATATATCAAATACCAGTGCTACGATTAGGAGACTGATACGGGTAAAGAATGTTGCAACCCTATCCACTACTAGATGGGCAGTTGCGGATTAAATGTTGGGGGGTTCCTGACCCCTGATTAAGCGGTTCACTTTACGGTGCTTTCTGCTTGGAGAAGGTCGCGATTTGCTCCCGTAAAAGTGAGTGCTCCATGCTAGGAATGACATTTTTAATCATTCCCACCTTATTACAGGCTACTTGTTCAGATTGCATTTTACATTTGTATTAACTATATAGTAGAGTAGTATTGTGGTCTAAAAAGAAGATGGATTACCTACATATGTTCTATATTAATTAGCCATTGCATGTACAAATATTGGTACTGTAAGACAATGAACCTTAAATTCAAAAAACTATTCGAAAATTGAAGATACCAAACACGACATGTCTTGTTGCATGAAAATTAGAAAAATTAACTGAGTCAAAAACTTCAACTACTTACATACATTATTCACGGGATTGGGGGACGGGGGGGGTCGCGTCTCTACAAAATCATTTATGTATATTTGGGCCTGTTTTGCTGCATTACTATCCTGTCTAGTTAGAAATGGTCCAAGTAAAACCATAAAATAGCCACTAATTGCGATATGCACCGATTACTGAAAATTGTCAACACGAATTGGTTATCAAATAAATAAACCCACTAGTTACCTATTTTAAATAACTCTTTTCTCCGAAGAAATCTTGTTTATATCACTATTTGAAATGAACAATACATACGGAATATTCTGCCGACTTCGAAGAGCTGTCCCCACCCGACCACGGTGCATAGTTGACCGTCCTTTAGCATGCTATTTGGTTGAGGCAAGCAAATAGGTCGTACGTAATCACTGAACGCTACAGGTTCTTTCATTCTCAGTAGAGATATGTCGTTGATGAAACCTGAGTCCACATAGCGTGGATGGAGAATAATATTGGAAATTGGTCGGAGTTGCTCGTAAGGAGTAGGGAAATTTGTTCCCCTACGGAGAGTGCCCAGTCTCGCGACCCAGTAGTCATCCAAAGCACTGAGAAAAAACCATAAAACATGCGTTACTGAATTTTCTTCTGGCTCAGCATAAGTTCAGACTCATCGGGTGAACCACGACCTCGCTCTCTCTCGTTAGCTCGTGCACAGCCTATTTATCTGCGAGTACGATAGAGGGTGAGAAGCCTACCGTTCGCACTTTTTAAACATCATTAATAGTCGATACATAATTTGCTTCGCAACTTTAAATTGCTATTCAGGCTTGAATGTATACACCACTATGTGATGAAAATAAGGAAAACTTACTGATAAAAACAATGTCCTGCTGAGACCAGCCACTGCTCGGAGATCAGAGTAGCACCACATTGGAACTCTCCTTCTTTGTACAGAGCAGCTTGCCATGGCCAAGATCCCGGGCCTGAATTTCCACCACCCACGATCCTGGAACGCCGAGATCTGGTTACAATAATAACAAGACTATGAAGTGTGCAACATTTAGAACGTGAGACAACTATTCACAACAACCACTACTCAACAAGCCAACAACTGTAGGTACTTTTTACAATTTCATTTTTGTTACCTCGCCCATTGGCTAACTGCTTGTGGTCGAACTCCACATTCCAAGTCTCTGCACTTGACGTGTACCACCTCTTTTTGAGCGCAAGGGGACTCGTGGAATGTCAAGCTGGATCTAATAACCAACAGTCCGGTAATGAGTAAATATTAGCCACTGGTTATTTGATGAAGGTATAGCTAGAACAATCTACATTACATTCTGACGTGATCACTTAATTTCCCTACGTTATGATGGGGTGTGGTTACTGGTTAATTAGGGTTATTCTATGGTAATACCTTCAGTGGGGATGTATTACGATCTATTTACAGTTGCACTTCCTACTACAAATGCAACGCGGTGACTGGAATCATATTTGTGTTCATTGTTTCATCTCATATTCATACGTACCTTGCCGTCGATGTATTAGTATCCTCAGGAGAATAACTAAGCTCGTAATAAAGTGTATCTTCATCAGATCGCCCAGTAGTGTCGACCATTCTTTCCACGCGATCAAAATCACTGCAAAACAAACGTGCTTGTGAGTAACTTAATTCCGACTCAATTCTTTTCTAAGTATCACTGATTCAGGGGAAGGTTCAAAGCGTATAAAAGTAAAAAATAACAAGTAGGTACAAGGGGTTACCTAAATGTCATTGCTTTGCAGACCGCCTTGCCCAAATCTTTCACTTCCCACGTAGTATGTGAGTCAGACACGACACTGTTAAAATTCTGCAAACATAATTTCCCCCATTTCCCCTGTTTTCTGACCATAAGATATCCCTCTTGATGATAAGGAAAATCTGTAGCATTGTTCAATGTCGGTGCAATAGTAACGCATTGCTTCTCGTCATCTCCGTACGGGCAATCACGATTTCCGTCACATAATTTCACTCGATCTATGCACATCTGTGAGTTGGGACAGACGAATTGACCGGGAGAGCACCACTCTGCAAAAGAATCGTAGGTTTAAGCAAACAACAAAGATTCCGTTTCTAGACTTGTGTCTACTTCTAATCTTAACGCTAGTTTTTTCACAAACTGGGTACGAATGCGCAGAAATTAGGCAAGACTTTCCCAACGTTTCGAAAAAACTTTTTTGTTTACTTCTTCAGGGATACTCTTTAGGGCTACTAAACGGGGGAAAGTTTTAGCGAATTTCTAAGAATTCATACCCAGTTTGTAAATCAGTTTTTTGAAAATATAAATATCAATCGCTTTAGACAGATTCCCTGTTATTCCGTCGCTCTTATCAGATCAATATGTCAAGGATTTATCAGAATAACTCAAAGCTACAGCCGTGATCATTTATACAAGTTATAGTTTTGTATCAGCCAGCTTCTACTTTTTCCCCAAACTTACCGCAATTATTTTCATCAGTAAAATCCCAGCAATCGACTACTCCATCGCATAATTTCCTGTTTAAATACTGAGCTTTCAAATAATCTGCACATGTGCAATCTTTCTCGTCGGCTCCATCGGAGCAATCAACCAACTGATTACATCGGGACTGTATTGATACGCATTCCCCATCGCCGCAAACTATCCCAAGGCAATCTGAAACAAATACGAAATCACGACAATAGTGGTAGTTCTATTTGAAAGTAGTCACAATACAAAGTTTTCTTGAGCCATGCTTATTCCTCACCTGTCTGATTTTTAATAATGTCCTTTAATTTAATTTCGTCTTGTGTGCTATTCGTTTTTGACAACAAAGCTTCGGTGGCTTTCGTGTAAGTCTTCGTGAGTATTGGAATTCCATTTTGATTGAGTGTGAAGTTAGGCGTTAATGTTTGGACTTGTTCGGAAGAGTTTTCTTTGTTTCCTATGTATGATGACAAAGTTCGGTTACCATTGCTGATTTCAATTTGACCGGTAGTGTTTAGCTTGTCCTCTTTGCTGTCCGACATATTTACACTTCCTTCGGTTACGTTGTTACTTGCAACATCAGTATTCGCAATTTGGCTGTTTAACATTCCCGAACTCGTGTTTTTCACCACGGCACTTACGTGAACAGTAGCAAATTTACTTATGGCATTGACAATAGCGTCCTCAAGTGGAAAACTTAAATCTTTAAATGCTTCATAGTTCATATCTTTGTCGTTTTCTCGATGAGATGGTCTAGCCATTTCGACAGGAGTGACGACTTTCTGTGCTGGAGTTGGGATGTATTTTGTATTCTCTTTATACGAGCTGTGAAACGACTCTGCAAATCGATTGTCTATGGCAGTCTGATTTGTTCTGTTGGTATTATATTTAGACCCATCTTTGGTTGTAGCTGTAAATGGTGTGTTTGTAGTGTGTTTGCTTACATATTTCTCAGAACTTGCATTTCGTATGCCAATAGCTGAATTTTGCATTCCAGGTGAAAAGCTTTGAATAATTTTTGGATAGTTTTGAAATAGCTTTGATGTTCCTAGTTCTGATTGTTTGCTATCGCTGTTGGACGGTGATAAAATATAATGCACTGTTACTGACGGTTTTGTCTCCACCGTTCGGTCTTGAACTTTTGAGGATGCAGATAGGATCACTTTCGGTGTATTTTTGGTAGGATCCGGCAAAGCGTCAACCTCGTAAATGATAGGCCGACTCTTATTTGGAGCGGTTTTGTGCGGATTGTGAACGACCATAACTGCTTCCGTAGCAGCACTCTGAATATCCTGATGCGTCTTCGAATTCTGTTTCTCCTGCAGTTCAGCAAGTGTAATACTATAGTTTCTATTGGATTTGCTCTGTGACGAGGTTATCTTAGTTCTATAGTTTCTTACGATATCCTCAAGCGACATCCGAATTTCAGTATGCCCAGGAAATACCTTATCGCCAAGTATGCTCTCAGAAAAATTTCTTGTTATCTGGGTGGTAGTTTTTCGTATATTCGTATTTTCATCTGTGCCGTTAAAACTGCTCATCTTCGGATTTCTGTTTTCACCAATTTTGGTGGAATTCATTAAAAGTGGAAAATAGGTTACAGGATAGAAATTTGTTTCTGTCATCTTTGAGGAATGGTTACTTGGACTATGTTTATATTTCGCGTCGACAGTCCGAGTTATGTTTGCTTTATGTAGAGATGAGGGGTTCGTTGTTGACAACGTACTATTTCTTCGTTTGGTTGGCACTGAATTTATCGTTAATGTACCATTGCTAGCTGAAATTCTAACTGGGCCCTTTGACTTCGGCCGACTGGTAGAAGTCTTCGAGGGCAGTATGTGGTATGCGTTGTGAGACCCTACCCCATTCGTTCTGTTAGATGCGACCTTGTTTTCTTGCCTGACATTTATTTTTATATAATGAGTTGTTTCATTTCTCCTGCCATTTTTCCTGGTCTTATCGTCGCTAAATGATACATGCACACTCTTTCTTGTTACAACCTCTGTCAATGTTAATGGAGACGGCGTTGTTCTTGTCGTCGTTGTTTTAGTTCTATTTGACCGAACAGCTGTTTTCACAGTATTTGTTTTGTTTGCTTTCACTGTCGTGATAGAGTAGATACTTGGTCGCTGTTGCACTTTAACTCCAGTATTTTGCAAGGGTGTTGTAGATAGAGTTGACGATTCTTCTGGGGTACTAGAAGTTGAGATTTTGGTGACGGCGGCCGTGACGATGGCGTCTAATTTTGGACGAGGCCGTAATGGTCTTCCAATTCCCGAATTGGATTTTGGTGGTTTTAATGTTGGTACCACGATTTCTGTGGACTTGGTTACATCTGTTGTTGGCTTTTCTTCCACTAATAACTCTGGTAGTAAACTATCCACGGGAAGGGCAATTCCATGGTTTTCAAACTCGGGCTCTATTTCTAAATGCTCGGTGGAAGCAGAAGCTGTTGTTTTTGCTGTGACCGGAGGCAATTCTTTCGCAGTCGTTTGTGATATAGAAAATTCGTACGGTTTGTCTTCTCTTCTCAGAAAATTTCCCAAATTTGAGAATTGTTGCATAATTGGTAATTCAGGCCAATTAAACGAATCGGCAATGATTTTTCGTATAACTTCTGCAGCATTACTTTTCGAAATATTTCGTTCGTTCTGTGTCGGTGGCATTAACAACGTGCTGGGTCCATCTGTACTTGAACTGTTAATCGCCACGAAAAGAATACTTCCATTCACATTTGTATTCAAGAGGCTTGTGTCAGTGGCTTGATTTGCATTATCAACTTGAAGATGGACACGTGATATCTGTTCGCTTGTCTGCGACGAGGTGTGCTCGTGCTGATCGATATCCGGCCGATGCATGGTATTATCAAAGTCCGAGGGCACCATCGGTCGCCAACCATCTTCGGTCGTACTGTGTGCCGGTGCCGGTGCCATTGTAAATGTGTTTCGACTCACCTCTGTGCCAACACTACTCTTCACTATAACGTCATCATTTCTTTGATCCGAATGTTTAATATTCTTATCGTGTTTCATATCCTCTTTGCTCGGATTCGCGTCTCTTACTTGGGCATCAATTATTTTAGTAGTATAATGTGGACGTATCTTGGAGCCAGCACTCAGATGCTGATACCGATCTTTGTATGTATTCGTGGATAACACCATTGGATTCATTGGGTTATTTTGACTCAGTGGGCCCGCGGGGTTAAGCACCATGGCGTCAACGCGCTCTCCTGAATTCGGATCAGAATAACGAATCGGAGTTGCTTTACTAACGTCTTGTTCGGGAGCTGGATGTATCGGGCCCATTCGACGCAACATCGTATTAGGATCAACTTCGACATCTTCGTCTGCTTCCTCGGTGTCAGCTGAAGAAGCGTTTTTCGCTTCAAGGCTCACACTGAAATTATTATGTGCATTATGCTGCTCTAAAGGCAGTACTGTTACTCGTTGTCTTGGAGGAAATCGGGTTTGAAATGTTGCCTCGTCAGAAACTGACGTCGAAGAAGTTGTGTCGTTAGTTAATGATCGTACCGAAGAGGCATCGGAAAGTCGGGCAGGTTCGACTATTGTTTTGGGCAGAGCAGATATAATTCCTCTTGAAGATTCCTCCTTTTCCACGGATATTAATGCAGGACTGTCTTGTTTTACAATCGCATGCTGTCTAGTAACGATCGTCTTTGTCATTTGGGTGGGTGGAAGTGGCACTTTGGTACTAGCTGATGTCGATATATTTTCATGTTTTTGCATGCTCAGTTTTTTCGTGGCTGTATCAATTACTTGCACTGGTGTTTGATCTTTTTCTTGTTTACTATTACTTCTGGTAGGTAATTTCTGTGGTAGCAGTTTTGTTCTTTGCGAGCTCGACTCGACGCCACTTGAACTGTTTATTTTAATTCCATCTTGTTGCGAGTAAGATCTCTCCTCTGATTCACGCTCAACCTCAAGCGCTTTCGTGTTCTCCTCATGTATTTCTATCACATCTTGGGTTTGAGTTGAAGCTTGCAGATTCATGCCACTTTTATGTCTTTCAAAATGAGTAGACTTTGTAGAATTCACGTCCTTGCTGTCATTTTCCGTTACCTCCATAACACCTCCTATTACGTAAAGATCACCCACGGTCACGTTATTAACTTCACCAGTAAATATTCCTGAATTTGGCTGACTATTTTCAATTAAGATTTCTGAACTGATTTCAGTTTCATTTTCGGCCGATATGTTTTTTATGCTGAGTTCAGAACCTAATGTTTTAAAAGAACCTTCAATGACAGGTAACTCTTCATTGGATTCAGTTTCTGAAGTGTTTATTCTTTTCAGGTGTATAGTATGCGGAGTTGTTAAATTGGTGTTGCTTGATACTTTTCTGAGGACTCCATTTCGTATTTCTAACGACCTATCGTTATTAATTAATTTTTGTTGCTTTGTGTTGTTTCTGTTGTGGCCTGTGTCGATCCGCAATGCTGTAACAAGGAATTCACAATTTGAGTGAAATAAATAGCAGAGCTCGAGTTGATTAACGAAATTTTCTAGGACACAATCATACTTTATTGTGTCCTTTCGTCAATCTTATTACGTACCACCCATGTATACAGCTAGCCCTGCAATTGCTAATACTGCAATGATGACTAGAAAGACCACAACCGCCAGTAGGACTCCACATATTCTACTTTTGTTCTCTCTTTGATAATATGCTGGACTATTTGGATCACGCCACAACATCCACGAAGATGAGCCGCTTCCATGGGATGGATTGAACGATTGCAGTGAGTCGCTTAAACACTGGGAAAAAACATAAAATTAGTTGAATTACGTGCAGTAGACGTGACTTCGATCGCATTCTACTCCATTCTTCCCGTCTCAGTCTTGTACACTGTCAATATAGTGCATAAAGTATAAGTTTTTAGTTGACATGGATTGCTCTTTTCCTGATATTTTCGCTTGTGCCATAGGAACCTGTGAGTATTCGTTGTGGTTATTGGTTTGCACAGCGAAGTGCTGCTGTGTGTTACGCAATACCTTCCTCGTAGTTAAACGTGCTAAACAATTTTCAATGGCAGTCAATAAGCCAATAATGCCCAATGATAAGTGCTGCGGGTCCACCTCTTGTTTAACATGCAATATGTGTCATGGCCGCATGTGAAGTCATTCGATGTCAAAATAGCTAAATCTCTCGCATTAACCGTTGCTAACGGATAAAAGTTGACCATATGAAACAAATCTCAGTGATAGAATATCGGAAGACAATTAAATAATGTGTCCTTAGTGTGAAATCCGAATTGGAGTAAGTACAACACGTTATGTGTAGTTAACAACTTGTACAGCGTTTACTACGTTCCTTGAAACCCCTTGAGCAAGTGGCTGTAATGAAAACAATAACACTACAGCAGAAGACCTCACTTTGAATGGTAGGAATTTCGCATTTTTTATTTGAAGGTTGTTTGGATGGCTACTCGAAATGAGCCTCCAGCTATTGCTCATCAAATAAAGTAGTAATTAATTTTACACATTGAACGCCTCGTGCTTAGCAGTTATTTCCTACAACAAACAATAGGAGTAGTATGAAGGATGATACAGCTGTAAAAACCGAGATCAGTAAGAGTGCACAGTGCAAGCACTTTGATTTGAGGATGTATACGTGCACTTCTGAAGTTCTGTTCCTTTCATCATCTCGTTACTCGAGGGAGCCTTTCAGGGCTGAGTTCATACTTAGAGCCCGTGGCAGAAAACTTGAATTAAACTAGCAAAGTCTTAAAGAAGATGGAAATGCGCTAACGTAATTTTTATTTTTTGAGCTCTACTCCCTTTAGCATTTTTATAATTTCTATGATTGCTCGACGTGGCCAGCGCAGGAAATACATATTACGTCTCGTTTCTTAAATTTCTGTGATTTAAAGCAACGAAAATGTTACATAATGGTTGAAGATCACACTTCTATTCTCCTATAACCGTTGGGTCTCAAAATAGCTACATTTACAGCGAAGTTAATTCTACTTCCGTAAACCATGAAAAAGATATTGCAATTAGTCCCGCCTAAGCTGATGCCGTGTGCTCATATGGTGTGATATGCGCACGCTTCTGCATATTAGACGAATACTTATGTACGTACTTCCTTCCGGCTGGGCACGTGTAAAAATGCGATCATTAATTTTATAATGCTGCACTCTTGTTTACCACCGCGCACAAGCTGTAATTAAAAATCTGACGTTAATGATCTTGAGATCACTATGCGCATATATAATTAGATCTAACTGAATTGTTTGCCGGTTTGGGTAAATCAAATTGTCTTCGCTTTTCTTTATCTAGTATCCACCGATTCATTTCACTTTCAATGTGAAGGGATTCATTAATACTTATTTTTTATGTAATTTTCTTTGAGTTTGTTGATAGGAAAATATGGACGTAAGAGCGGTCGGTACGGTTTTGGTACCCAGATAATAAACGTAAGGGTCGTATGCACGATGAAATCATTTGTTTTTCGGAGTGATTTATCCGATAATTTAAATAAATAAACTCATTGTCTTTGAAAGTCTATTCTGAATCTCAAAGTAGAGGGAAGTTATATTATGGTGGGTATCATCATTTATACTAATGTGATATTCTGTTAATGTATATTTAGCATATTACTCAGGTAATCTTTTTCTGAGCTCACTGATGATTTAATCGACCCCTACTGATGGCCATAGTAGTATAATACCAGATGATGCCACCGATGATTAATTTCTATCCGAGGCCGCCCGCACGATATTCGTTATAATTACACCAGTTGAGAAGAGCCATAGATATCCATCGATCCATCGATACATTCACGCCAATCAGCTTGTCTGTAAAAATAGGCATCATACAATTTTAATAAATCCATGCAGACGTCAGGCGTGTACTGAAATGTCCTTAACTATCGTGTCATGGGCAATTTTTAACGACAATTACTCGAAAATTGTCCTTCATTCAATCGAGAAGACGAATCATCAAAAGTCGTATCAACGTATACCTGCGCGAATAGTTAGTTATGCATTCCGAATTGTCTTCTGACGGACTACGAAACTCAAGGAAGGGTATTCCAGTTCATTTTGTTACTTATGGGCCGTGCCGTGCACCATGTAGCATGCCTGTGGCCGTGGCCATTGTGGCACAATGTCGCCGCTCAATGCGAATACTTATCCCGAGTCGGAATCACGATTTTCGATTTTGCCTTGTTGATGATTACACTGAGTATTAAGCTGCCTTATAGAGTGGAGTGGAATAAGTTTCCGTTTTACTGTTCTTTTTTGTGAAATTTTTTCATGGTAACATTATGCAGCGAGAGGATAGGAGGTAGGATGGTTATTTTGTTTTTAGCTTTCCACCCTACATTTTGTAGTTCTGCTGGATAAAAAAAAACTGCCTGCTGTTCCAGACAAACATGGCTGCAGCTAATTGCGTTTTAAAACGATATTTCGTGGATTTTTTGTGTTAGTCATTCAATTATATTTAACACGTACCTATATTGCTATCAGTGAAAAATAAACTTGAAAAAGCTTTAGAACCAAATAATGTTTACATGCTTCCAACACACTTCTGTCACTTCATGCTACAAATGTGGTCGTTTAGGCCTTATAAACTTATGGTAACCACAAATCAGACCGTACGTGACTGCAAATTTCAACGCGAGTGTTTTTATATGCAGATTCCCCGGCCATGAGCTTGTGTCTTGGCTCGTTGCCGGTATTTTGATTATTATGCGTGTATCGAATCGGCTGTAGTTTGCTTTCAAATATCACTCGCAATTAGTCGAAAAAAAATGCAAATCATCGGGGCAGTCCCGAATCGGGGGTAAAGCTCTAAAACCAATACTTATTCTTCATTCTTCCAGGCTCAAACTCTTTTATTACCGTCTGCCATAACGAGTTTAACATCAATCACCAACCGGGTCTCTAAGAATGAAAGAAACAAAACAAGACCCTTCCTAATTTGAAGTTGCATACAACATTTTTAATTTCTGTCCATCACACCACTGTTAGAAATGTTGGACGGATGGAAATCAAGTGGTATGGTATATGTTCTTTCTGGTCTGCATTTTAGCCCATGGTATAGCCAATGCGGTGGTCTCTGAGATAACGAAGGTAATTAATATTTGGGTCAGGTGTGCGAACCTTTAGGATCTTCAGAAACTGGCCATTTAGAGCCCATGAAATCGTTTTTTGCAATATCTGGTAGACTTGAAAGTGCAGATGGACAAGCAACAGCAACAGCATGCGGATTGAGTTTGGTAACTCATGCATGATGAACACAAGTGTCGAGTAGTTTTCAAGGGTAATGACCTACCTACAAGGTGCCATGGTTTGGCTTCCTGAAGTGTTAGGTATATAGATAGACAGACCAACAAACCAACAGATAATAGATATGATCACCAATTCAAATCGTACCGGTAAAATGGGAGTGACCAGGCCTAAGAATAAGATGCATAATAGATTCATTGGCTACGGAACTGTGAATATAAGTATAACGAAACCAGAATCACGGGAAATGATCTTGCATGTCAATTGAAGGGTACATGCAGTAAAGATCCCGTTCATCTACCAAAAACTTTATTGCTGATTGAGAAATATCGAAGTCTGAGGTCGTGAACGTAATTTGATCTATCAACGTGGTAATTTAATTAATTATTACCTAACTTATTTAGTAACACATTGTTAGATCCGCTGCTAGCTGTGTAGATAATATGTACTGTTAAAGTAGTAAACCGTACGATATTAAAGCTACCAATTTGAAGAGGCCCCCACCACAAGTTCTTTTCGGCTAAGGATCTTAAACACCGTTATTTCATGAATAAAATATTCCAAGTTAAATTAAACAGCTTGAAAAGGGCCAGTAAATCCGAGGCAAGTAATTTACAATCGGTCAACAGCCTTACAAAAGCAAGCGTTTTTATACATTAACATTTAAAGCAAACCACATGTTAACCTTAGCTCGAATTCGAACCCGAGTCCTCTGCATATCCGTTTGGTCGCGAAGCCGCAGTCCTCCGCCCCCGCAACGGGAGAAACAATTTTGTTCGAAGAGTCTAAGAGTTCTAGGTAGTAAGAGGTTAAAATGTATCCCATATATGAAGTTTGCTGTGCACAGGGGGTGTTTTTTTTACATACATATGTATATTGACGGGTATAAACTCTTTGATATTTTAGATTTTAAGAAATTTTCAAACCCTGTGCCATTGTTTTTAAACGAACAGTTGACATTTCTGAACCCAAATGCTTTACGCGATTACTTTTCAAAAACTTGTTAAGCCCAGGGGCAAGGTTTGATGTTTATCCGGGGCTGCATACTTAAGAGTTTTTTTTTGTTCTCTGTGTCATGAATATTTTAGGATACGTCAAATTGTGGTAATTTGGATATATTTGAAAGAACTCAACCGCATCTTCTCGTTTGGTTTCCCACAAGCCTTGAACTAGGTAGTGAAACTCTGAATAATTTACGATCGTTCTTTTTTGCCATCTTGCAGCCAATAAATAAACGAACGCCGTTAATAGCCATACGAGATGAGACGAGGAAGAGTAACATCTAAAACCTTGTGTGTAATTTCAATTGTTTGATTCTATGATAAAGACACGATTTTCTAGTAATTCATGAAGATTTCAGAACATTGCTTAGCATGCCTAATCGAT
Organism: Lednia tumana; assembly: GCA_003287335.1. NCBI lineage: Eukaryota > Metazoa > Arthropoda > Insecta > Plecoptera > Nemouridae > Lednia > Lednia tumana. The sequence continues at coordinate 12,808 of QKMV01000935.1, forward strand.
CATTTATGAAATAGCAATAGCCAATAGAGCAAGATATTAGAAAACAAACAAGCAATTTCGTTACGTGGTGGCACCTACTGGATTTGGAACAAGAAAGCTTGATCCCTCACCAGTGACCTAAACTTTTTTAATCGTTTTAACTCGACACTCTTCAGTGCTTGAAAAGACAAAATTAGCTTCACTTTCAGCCTGTTCGAGCGGAAAAGTTACCGATTGGATTAATCTGATCAAAGCTTTGTGTCGACTAAAATGCGAAGAGACTGCGTTCTCGCATATTACATAAACTTCTGAAAAGTCGACTGTTGCCGTTTGTTTTTTATCGTTTAAAATGTTGTTGATATCTCATCACGTTGGTATAGCTATCTAACCAGATCACTCTTTTCAAAATATCGGTAATTATTGCTGTCTGCAAAAATATGGTGGTGCCAATCGGCCCAACATTGAGCACGTGATGAATGAATTTGCTGCCAAGAATTGTCCATACCGCTATGCTCTTGAGCCGAAAGGGAAAGCAAAGTATTTTACTATAATTGGCTTCGAGATTCCATTCACGATCAACTAGTCAAGTACAAGGTCAATATCTCACCTCATCAAGTTTATTTCATACGCATTTAATTGTCATTGCGCGTTTATAACTGAAATGAATGTTTGCGCTTCTTCGTGTGGGGTCAAACAACTATTGTACTATGAGCTGCGTAGCGCCCGCTCGATGGGCGGCCGCGGATGCATATTTCGGCTTCGCCACAAAATGTTGATATCGCCACATTTTTCAGTTTTGTCACGAAATTTGTTCTTTGTCGTGCGCTTTGGACTTTTTCATACTAGGCTTCGCCTGATAATGTGGGCTTCGCCTTGGTTCCACCCAATAGGCCCAATGGAGAAATGCCATATAAAGCCAACGTGAAATTTCAGACATTTTTGGTTTCCCTCACTGGTGCCCCGAACCGCGGGCATTTATACTTTTCTCAAATGGAAATAAATATGTCTAGCGTTCAACTCTCGTTATGAATTTAGGTAAAAATCCCAATGTGACCAATAACCTTCCAAAAAGGACCAAACTTTTGGGGGAACGGGGTCGAGATCCCTACGTTGGTACTGGTGGCAAATGTTTGGCGACGATAAAAATGTTCAAAAATCTTACTCAAACGGTTTGAAAACGTATAAGGAACTGAATGTGATGAGAACATACACACATACAACGACATTTTTATAGAGGGGATTTAATTTGCTTGAATCCGAAGATCTTATCGCCTTCTTAACATATTTTGCCGCAAACGGGTTTGTAAATTTTCTGTAATATCTTAGTATGAACATCTAATTGCCACGCAGTGTGATCTTGCAATTTACCCTTAGGTATAAGGTGCACTTCAATCACTCATAGAATTTGCTTCACTTTTCTGTGTTTACTTTTATAGATATTATTCAATTTCCAATCAAGTTGGATGCGTCGTGATTCTTGCTACTAAAGTAAGGAGCTCGTTTTTTTATACGGTACAGAGCCAGTGATCTTTCTGTTAAATTCTCTTCAATTCGTGCATTGAAATCACTGTGGGCTTCAAACAAGGAAGTGCCCACCGACATATTCCATGTTCCCATCAGATACTTTATCCAATTTTTGCGATATACCAACCAATTTCAAAATACACTTTTGCTTTCTGGAAACACATAGTTCTGAGTCCTGATTCGAACCATATATTTAGCATCTTAGCGATAATTGCTGATCTATCTCTAGAAAAGATGGCTCGCTCAAAAACATCCCCAATTCAAAGAAATTCTAGTGCTGCTGGCATGGCATACAAGGTGGTTCCATGTTGTAGAACAAGGAAAATATAAAAGCGAATGGCAGGTTTAGTTTTCAATGCTGGCTTATTAGGATTGAGATAATTATTATACGTGTACCATAAATGTTCAGTTACAGTCTTTTACTGCTGATCCCTCATTGCTGAAAAGTTGACATTGTGATGAATCCAGCTACAGCAGAGTTAAGCGTAGCGTCTGTTTTACCAGAGGGCAGAGAGTGACAGGCTAATGTGTTTCTTGTTACCATACCACTATTACGTACGGTGTCATTAATGCGTAATTCCTTTCCTGACGATTTTTTAATTAATATATTGTGACAGTCAAATATGTTATGTCTGAGCAATTATTGGCAATTCGTAAAGGACAGTAGATTCATTTTTTTGTCAAAACTGAACAACGATTGTGATCGTTTCTCGACATCCTCAGAAGTGTTGTTTTTTTTTATTTTACCAGTAAACGTATGATTGCTGTCTAATTATGGCGGATGTCGCAAAAGAAGCTGAGAGATACGTGCGGTGTGTGGGATCAAGAAGAAGCAGAAGAAGAAGAAGAAGAAGATTCGTATACCTGCTTCTTTAATATTGCAATAAGACGGCAAGGTCGTCCATATTCTTTTGTGATGGACCTTGAGACCCATGGGATCATCTTCACATCTTGCAAACAATAAAACCTAGCTAACTTCGTTTTTTATACCCGGTACATCATCGACAATAATTTCGAGACAGAAGATTATAGACCATCATCTTTCAGGGTTCAACCGTTTTTACACACCATTTTTTTGTCTGGTCCTCTCGCCTTATCTAATTCAGCCTCCCGAGTAGGTTCATGGTATGACATGGGACAGTATCTGGACTCAGTATCACTGGACAGTATGACTTGCAACTTTAGTTTCAAGAGCATGTATATGGCTATGCAAATAACCAATTTTTTTACGGAGCGCAGAGTCAAATTTGTCTGAGAAATTATATGAAGGGGACAGCAAAGTTGCGATGCGTATAGTAATTTTCATGGCTGCTTCTACTTGAAATTATTTATCTATTCAATTCCTTCCAACAAATATTTTGCAAATGCAGTAACATATACTTCAGTGCTTTTTTATATAGGTATGGAATCTGTTTTTTTTTTACAGAAAGTTCTTGTACATTCTTTATTTAATATAGTTTTGTGAAGGTAAAATCAAACAAAAAATTGTGCATACATCGAGTGCTATTTGAATATTTTTACTCATTTCATCTCATGATGAATCTTTTACATGTGTTTGCTAATTGACCAGTTGACACATTCAATCACATCTTAAAAAAACGCAATGGCTTGGAGAAAGTAGACATTTGGCGCGAAGTTTTAAACCGTTTATAATTCACTTTATTTATATATTTCATTTATCTTAACCCTGGGAGGTGATAAATACTTAACTGCATATATTATACATTATATATGTATACAATCTCATATAATGTGAAATGTACAATCCTTCGAAGTAAACAAATCAAATCTCTGGATTCGAATATACTCGGCTGAGAGTCAGATGTAGGCATAAAGTACCTATTGTGTGTCGGTCAGAAGTGATAAAAGTGACTTATGACTTACCTGTCTTTGCAAAGGTGGCGTGGTAAAGGGGGTTGGAAGATAAATGCTGTTTGAAGTCGCCAATGTTGTTCTGCGGTTCCTTTTGTTGCTTGAAATTGATGCCATCATAGTATCTGATAGATAAATTCACGTGTGGCACGAATATCTATTAGGTGTCATTGCTAAAACTTTTGTAAAACACTATGATCCGACTTCAATGCATATTCACATTATTTTTTGTGTTGCCATACTAAACGACCATGTTTCAAATCAGTAAAATATCTCATCTAAGAAATAAAAATTGTTTTGAAATGAATGGTTCCAACGTATGCGCGCAATTATTTGAAAGTGGTTGGTATTAAGTCAAAGCGATGTATTGGTTTCCTCAAGATATTTATCAGATTTGACGCAAAAATTCGTTCGTTACTTTTCGCGTAGCCGCGTGTGATTTGCAGGCCGGCCCGGCGGTATACTTGTTGTGTCTTTGAAAGTGAATTTATATTTACTAAACCATCTTCATATAATTCTGTTGGTGCTATCCCTTCCGTAACCATCTTACCTCACACTTGTCTATTACCAACAGCCAATCACGGACCGGGGAAGAAGAAAACCGCTCCTGGCGGGCAAATGCGTTTACCAAGAGTTCATTGTCATTAGGCAAGTTTACCCAATGCGGCAAATCGTACAACTAGAAGTTCCTTCACCTTCGGCTAGTGGTTCAAGACCAATGACTTTTTGCTCTAGGGCGAGAATCGATTTTGTTTAATACCGAAGTATATATTTAATAATTTTATGTTGTGTTACTCTTGTATTAAAGGTGCAGCACTTAAATTAAACCAGAGATCAATGAATTGCTGAAGGCGGTGTAATGTTGAGCATAGTTCGCGCGTGCACTTGCGTCGACGCGAAGAAATGCTTACAAAACGTCAACAGTCTTCAAACTTGAACCTGAATGCAAAAGAGAAAGAGAATAATGAATGAAAATTATAAAGACAGTAGCTCTGTGTAACTTCGGACATTCATGTTAACAGGTCGTTAAGTGACGGTTCATGATTCATGAATGCTTCCGAATGCAAAGTGTATAGCGAATGCGTACTGGTAGCAGCATATTATGCGTATGGGTTGGTAGGTAGGTATACTGAGTAGCGCTTGCCGCTAGTGCATTCAAGTCTCCTGTCTCCTTGCCGAACTGACCAGTGAGTGACCAGTGACCAGTGACCAGTGATCAGCGACCAGCGCTAGCGAAGCTCTGTCGAGCGTCCATACCCCTGCGTAGCAAATCCAGCGCCAGAATTAAACGCTCTTTTCCTCAAAACTTAGCGCAGTAGTACACTCATCCTTCTTAGAGTATCGAAGCCGAATAATAGAACCCACATCGCACATTATAATACATGCATGCATCGGAAAGATGCTTGCATAAGCCCTGCTTACGCCTTACATACAAATGATCTAGATATAACAAAATATGGGTACTAAAGTCATCGTTTTTTTTTTGTTTTATTCCAACTTTGCTCAAACTTTTACATGGTCATAGAAATTGAGCAGCGAGCAAACTATCTGAGAGACTCCAGATGATCAAAGTGAAAACATAAGTTTACAAAACATGTAATTCTATTTGTTAGATTAAAGAATAAATACCTAGAGTTCGATATGGATCTGTTTGCGGAAGAAACAGAGCCCTACCAAAATGCATCAAAGAATATTATTAGCCTCATGCTTTGGCGCCTTGCTGAAATCAAGAAAATTAGAAGAATACGGTTGGTTTTCGGAACTTTACTTCGCTCTACATTTTCCAAACATTTGGTCACCCAGACTTTTTACTTTCTAGATTACCTTAGAATAACTGGAAATGTTTCAATTGGAAGAAATAAGGACTAGTTCTTGAATTCGTAAGGTAAACATGGGCTAAATACATTCTTTAAATGGTTATCTGTTGGCAGCGGCAGCTCCTTAAACGCCAACACTTCAGGGGCGCCGCTTTGGTCCTAAATATTGTTATCAATAACAATTCCAATTACTGATCGTTATTTTATAACACGGAGCTAAATCTCGTATATTTGTGAGCCAAGACAAACCTGTGTGATGAACTACATATGATTATAATTACTACATCGGTGGTTTCCATTGTCCACGAATTTGGGTAAAAAACTCACAAAACTGCATCTAAATATCTAACATTCTCACAATTTTGCTTGCGGCGCTTTGCTGTGTGTGTGTGTATATTACCTAAGTGTAAGGGTTGTTAAATATAGCTAAGGTCCAATGACTCGAATGTTTTGTTTGGGTTGGGTCGGGGGGGGG
>QKMV01000936.1:0-18463 GCA_003287335.1 Lednia tumana
TAGTTAGCGAAACGTTGGCAGTTAAGTGTCAGTTAAGTTTTCAGCAGTTTAACCCAGTTATTAACAGTTTTTTTTAAAAGTTAACGGGCTGTTAGCTTCTGAACCCACCATTGAAAAACCGATCCTTAGGCTTTCTTCAGTGTCATGTTGGTTCTATTCGTTCGTTAAGTAAGATTGTGGGAGGAAAATAATTCTTATCATAAAAAAAACTGTTTACAAACGCAGTGAAAATGCTAAGAAATCCACTAAAAGATTTCCGAGATATCGCGGAATATTCCATCCACTAGTTTAAGGGTCTCTGGAAGTAGTGCACGGAATAGTTTGCGAAACATTGGGAACGTTTTTGTGGTCTTCTTATTTCTTAGCATTTTTTCCCAGTTAAAAAAAAGTTTTTAAACATTATTTTGTTAACTAGTACTAAGATTAGGAACTAAACGTGAGTCTAAAGAATCGTGTTTCCGATAAATAGGAATCACATTGCTGCTCAACAAACCAATTTATTTATATTTTTCGAAAAAAGCTTAAACACTAAAAATGTACACATCGAATGCAGTTGTTTTGACAATCTAGCCATACACCAGTAGAAAAACAAACTTAACACGAAAGTAATGTTAACTGAAACGTACTGAAATTCTTACCAGAAAACGAAGCCTCGTCAAACTTTGAGACATCGCGCTTCTTATATACCACATTAAAACAGTCATTCCAGAGACGATTAAAATCGTGTGTGTAATGCTTCTCTGATGGGGTTACATTTAAAAAAGTCCTTATTGACGCTGGATTAAGCCTTTTTGAATGTTGTCTATTCCATGCTAATTATTTCCACTCCATCGTGGCTCAAACTATCCCACTCAAACTGCGCAAAATCGCGTGGGATGTCCAGACATTTGACCCTCTCCATTGAGCCAAGAGCCAATTATAAGATTTCCTATCTTGATTCTGGATTCCGGGGGCAGGACTGAAAAGTATGTTTGAGAGCCGATCTCCGTCCGATCTGGTGATCGAATCTTCGCGTGGCGCTGGAGTGTCGCCGAGAGCCTCCCGGAAGCGGAAGTCGTCTCGGAAACAGAGAGCCTGGATGTGAGCAGCGAGGGGAGGAGGCGGCGGAAGGATATTAGGATGCTGCGAAGATGTCGTGTTTTATTCCGGATGAAAAGCATGCGGAGGACAAAAAAGCGACCGATATATTGCTGATAGGAGATTGCTGTGATGGAATCGGCGTCGTCGTTTACAGCTCATGCTGAAAACGTTCGGCTCTGATTCGTGAGTAGTTCGAGATCTCAATGTGCAAAGAAGTAAATAGGCCACATTCAAAAAGGCTTAATCCAGGGTCAATTAGGACTTTTTACATGTAACCCCATAAGAAAAGCATTACACACGCGATTTTAATCGTCTCTGGAATTACATTTTGAATGTGGTCTTTTAGTAACGCCAGAAATGTTTTATCTGCCCGGGCAATTATTTTTTGGAGTTGGGACCACTATTCCTAGTGTGGTTAGCTTATAAAATGTTTTGTTTTGGTATAACATTAAAAAAACGCATTTTGCCAGAAATAATAGACAGGCATAAAGAACTCGACAGAATAGACCACTTGCAAAATGCCATTCCAGAGCCAATTAAAATTTGTTTGACAATGCATTTCTTATGGGAATACGTTTTGATTTAGCCTTATTGACTCTGGATTAAGCCTTTTTGCATGTCGTCTATTAAAGCCTCTTAAGAAAAGAATTACTACTACACGATATTAATTGTCTCTGGAATATCTCTGAATAACGGCTTTTGCAGTCTATTGTTGATTCCTCACTCAATTCTCTCGAAATAGATCGACTCTGGCAAGCAATGACGAAACAGCAACCGATACATTTCACAGCCCCACTGAACCAAAAGGAAACGTCCCTTTCAATTTCAGCTAACTGTCACAAGAAAGCTGTGCTCGGAGCCAAAGAAGCAAAACAAATGAACAATCAGAGAGGCAAGATTCAAGGAACAGTGTTGCGAAGACTGCGACTCCTGGAAATGGGGTAATCAGGTAAACGGAAACATTGATTGGGAGCGATGTTCACTGACGAAGGATCGGCTCGGCCTGTCCAATACAATGCCCTTGTTGATTAAGGAAGACTTTGCCAATTGGAAAATACTAACTTATTAGCGGAACACATTGTAGGCCTGAATCTTAGAAAAACTTCTCTGCCCAACAACGCGGAATAGCGGTATTAAAAAACTAAATAAAAATTGGTAATTCATACCTACATACTCTTTCTAACGGGCCTGCACATACACTCAAATTTGTATAACCTTACTACACTAGGAGTATTGTTACCAAAGGTACAAACATCTGACTGACTTAACCCAGGTACCTAAAAGTATGACATTTCTAGCGATACTTATTGCGTTTTGCAACGATATTTCTCATAGTTTTGTGATCACATTTTCTTGGAAATGAATAAACCAAACCTGTTGAGCAGTTTTCCAGCAGTGTCCTTTTGGGCTGGCCAAATCGAAACTTGGCCGTTTAGCCCTGGACATATTTTGGTAATCAGACTGTAGACATCTTTTATAATGTGATTTTTAACTCAAACTTCATTAAAAAAAGGGGACTTCAAGTTCTTATTTATGTCTGATAATACAACGAGCGCAAAGCTGAAATCGACTGTTTTTTGTATTTTCCAACCAATCACGAACCCTAACACGAAACCCCTCTCTGACACAAAAGCCAGATTCAAGAGAAGCCGCATTGACACCAAAATATATCAATATCAACCCTTCAACTGTTTCGCAAGCTACATAAATCCGAGTCTTGCATATACGCTTAGGTCATTTGATTTCCGTTCGAATCCCGACAGAGGCAAACGGACATCACGTGACCGACGTGACGTGGCGATCGGTCACAATCATCCGCAGATGACGGCTGTCTACCCGCGATCACGTGGTTTGGCCTGACCAATCAGCTGCATCTGATGGATCGCCGAATCGCATGTCTCGGTGGTAAACGTGGCAACATCGATTGCGACTTGCTGGGAAACGTGGCAACATCGATTGCGACTTGCTGGGAAACGATATGCGAGCTTCGACTGGCTTTAATTAGAACACTGGTTGGGTGTAAATGAAAATATAAGATCGACGATTGAAATGTTGTGCGTTCTGACGGCTAGAAAATAATTTTTTCTCGAAGCAATTTTGCTCACTGGATTTTTTCATATTTACCAAAGAGTTGGCCATGCTTTCAAAAATCAGTAAACGAATTTTTTAACTGTTATTTCCTCAGTAATTAAGGACCAGGATACTGAGACACGTAAATAGACCTATTCCAGCCAAGAAAAGAATACTAGATATACCTAAGAAGAAAGCCACTTGGGTTGGTAAATTCTTAAGACTCATGTCTTCTGGCTAATCTCAGCACTAGTTTTCAAAAAAACTGTTAGAAAATGGGTTTTACTGCCGAAAACTTCTAAAAAACAAACTCCCAACGTTTCGCTAACTATATTGGAAGCTTTTCCAGAGAGGGTCCAGAAGAAGCTTTCAATAGAGTTAGCGAAACGTTGGGTATTAGTGTGTTAGAAGTTCTCGGCAGTTTAACCCATTTACTAACAATTTTTTGTAACCGTTTCCGGTTAAACGACCTTGGAGACATGAGTGTTGATTGGTGAATGCTGTCCACGCGATATAACCTTGAGAGTTCATCCAAAGTTGTATAAATCTGGGTTAAGAAGGTCAACATTTTCGTCATGGGCTTCATAAAATTGACCTCTGACGATGCCTACGGGATAGTTTGCGAAACGTTCGGAATTTATTTGTGCATTTGTAAGTAGTTTTACCCAGTATAGTAAACAGTTTTATTTGAGAACCATCAACATAATTTCCCAACGCAACGAGCTTCCTCATTGGCTGTCGCCAAGCGACTCGCAAACACTCACGCTCAGTGACGACCACGAACACGACGCTAAGAACTCTCCAAACAAAAAATCGAACCACAACGCGACTCTAAACGAACCATCAACATTATTTCCCACACCGCGCGACAACTTCATTTGACACTTTGTTATTATTCGCACGCTTCCGTCCTGTACATTCTCTCAGCACCCCCGTCCACATTGCGGGCCAGCTAGGAGTCTCATCTTTGCAGGACATTCGTATGCCACACCAGCGCTCCATAATTATCCACATACGATCCACACACTCACTCACACCCACACACGGACAGTGTGCAGAGAAAGATGAAAGAAAATAATTACATTTTTGGACGAGGAATAATATTCAGTGATGTGCACAACCCCGTAAGTAAATGGAATTCCGTGCGGACTCGAACCTAGAGCAATGTTAGTGTAGCGCGTTCTTCGCTCGCCTCGCACCCAGTGGCGAGCCGTCGGGGGAGGCAAGGTAGACCCTGGTATCTCTTGGGCTTCCAGAGCCATGGTTTTGTAATTTTGGTCAATCTTTCACGGTAAATGCTCTGTTATTTAAAATTTCACAACGTTTCGGCAACGATAGCATTGCCATCTTCAGGTGTTCTGTTATCCGAGGTAGAGGTGGAGACTGGTAGGTAGAGTAGAGACTAAGATTGAGACTGTCTACCCTCAAATCAGCAGATAGTACCTTTTTTACAATTGGCATCGGAGCCGTTTTTTTTTTTTAATGTGCCTACCTTTTTCGGGTTTGAACGCGTAAACAAGCACAGTAGACCAATTCCAGCCAAGAAAATATTACTAAAGCCACTTGGGTTGTGATTGCCCTATCCTGTCTGGGTTAAATACCAAAGCCAACTGTTATAAAACACCCAAATTTGCCTCAAATTGGCCTAGGCATTTAGCCCGGGAAGGATAGGGCAACCATAGCCCAAGTGGCTATTCTTAGTAGGTGTATCTAGTATTATTTTCTTGGCTGGAATAGGTTTCTTTTCGCGCTCTTTTCCTAGCTGCTTGCTTACCATGGGAGCGTTGAATTGACATTTGCGCGTGTGATTAATTTAAGATCCGATAAATTACCGTAGCTATCGATATGGAAGTGGATGTGGTGCTAGTATTGACGAATAGTTATTATTGACAGGGCTGAACGTACAAAAACTGGATTAATTTCACAAACTAGACACAAAAATGTGTGTAAAATGGTTTGAGCAAGTTCACGAAAATATTTCTTGTCTCCCCAGCTGACAGGCTCACGCCTCGCCACTGCTCGCACACCACACATATACGTAAATGGCATTCCTCTCATATGACCATCCTTGTCTCGCTCATAACGGTACACAATTGTTTTAAAAAAAGATTTGCTACAACGGTTATACGTGTGTCCGAACACTAATTACCATATAAGGTTGCATGAAGACGCCAGTAGCCAGCTCCTATTCGCTACATTGTGTATGTGTATTTGTAGATGTGTGTGTGGGTGTGTGTGTGTGTATGCTGGGGCCAGTTTTAATTTAATTTAATCTAATTCGTTATTTTCTGTACGTTGCCTTTTTTATCGTAATACTGAGAGAGCCGGGCCGGCGTAACGGCATTACCCGTGTCTGAAATAAATGTACAAATCCCTCATCTTTTAATTGCCATGTTTGCAAGGGTAATTATATTCATCTGCGTGAGAGGGTGGCGGTGGGGGGGGGGGGCGTCGAGCTAAGGGTGGCACTGTCCATAGCCCCACATACCCCTCGTCTGTCCTTGTATCACATTGTTGTTGGATTGAATTTGAATTTGTAAAAGATGATTCAAAACAATTGTGCTGGCACTCTTTTGAAATAAATAATACAAAAAATGTCATCCTTGCGCGTGGGGTGGGAGGGCGGGAAGGAGGAGGGAAGAGTGGGGGGGTGGGGGTAATTTAGTTGGGAGTTAATCAAATTTCAAGGGTTTGTTTTGTGTTTTTTGTTTTATTGCGAAGTCGCCCGGCGGGCTTGCAATTGTAATCACAATCAGCAATCGAAGCGCTCAATGGGGCCGGGGGTTGAGCAAAGGGAAACCACTCGGCAACGTTGCTTTTGTTTTGATAATTACTTGGGGTTTTAGAGTAGGTTGACAAGGAGAGTGAATGTTTTCTCTCAGTACACTCGAGGTCATTTTTCCGATCACCGAAACGTGCAGGTCATGGTTTCTTGTAAGGAATGTCGGCTTGTTTATGTCTGAAAAGTTTCTTGAACGCAGCTCTCATTTACCTTTTCGTTTTCCGTTTTCAAATTTGATAATGTGAAACAATCAGTATCATTATGCTACACATATTAATGTTGAGCTTTAATGCAATAAAATATGACATTTAGTTAAGTGTTGATGATTACGTTTTGTTGGGTGCCTACAAAATAAGTTGAGAAAATAAAAGGATATTTTGAGACCAGCTGACACAATTTAGGAAATCTAATTAGGAATGCCTTCGAAAAGTGACTTTGTTTCCGGATAATAGTTCAAACAATCCAGATAGTATCCCCATAGTTTTGGAGTGTTTGTTTCCCTCCCATCCGCACCCAAAAAAAAAACTAAAAACGGAAAATTTTGGTGGGAAAATGAAGTGAAGTGGACCAAGAAAGGATGCGTATTCAGTGAAACGCCTTTTAAAATTTTGTGAACGGACTGGGAGCAAAAAAACGTATGATAGAAAAAACAACGTTCCATCGGATTTCAAACAAAGCTGCAGCATTTGGTACTTAGAGTTCATACCAAAAAAGAGTAACGGTATTGTTTAAGCGATAATCACTGTTTTTTACTTGTTCTCCATATCAACATCATATGATTAGCACAGGAGTCTTTTCGATATAAGCGTAGCTCTAGAGGACTTTTGACACAAACAAAAAATCCTGCACATTGAACCAAGCATGCAAAGATAAGAGGCCTGTCAGATGTGTGATATATAAGATCACATTGAACACCATTGTCCTGAATTTTATCTGCTGCTTCTTTTTAGAGGAATGTACCTACCTTACCACTTGCAGAAATAGGAAAACACAAACAACCAAGTTGTATAGATTTATAGCATGTCATATGAAGCATGAAAGATGCAGTACAGCTACGGCAAGTGTGAGGTGACCAATGCTATTTATGAACCTCGGCCCACTGGCTGGGGAGCAAAAAGACTGATTTTAGTCTGTTTGCTGCCTGCTATGCTTGTGAGGGCTGGTGTGGTGGAGGGATGTGTCTGCTGCAGTGTTGAATGCAGTTCGGGAGTTGAAGAAGGCATGGCTGGGGCTCTACTCGTGCTGACAAAATAAATCTGCTTTTTTTCAGCGAATGTACGGATAGTTAAAATTTTAACCTTTTTGGTTACTATCCGCTTACTATACCGCATATACTATTCCGCACTATACGTATACTCGCAGGCAACGCTTGGGACCGGGTTTTCTGTGACCCGTTAAGAACCTGACGGTCCGTTAATGTGTTATTACTATGGCAACAGCTAGTAATGTGTCTTGATCCTCTTTCTAACGGACCGTTAATATTTAATGGACTACTGAAAAACTGGCCCTAAATCTTATAAAAGCTATTCAGTGTTAAAGTATTAACTATAATTGTCGTAAATGTCACGTACCTAAACATCACAAACACATATGAAAAAATTTCTGTGGATTCAAATCTTAACAAAACTCAAAGCTTGTTATCATGCTTCCCGCTTGGGAAATGCTTTTACTCTCTGAAACATGCAAGTTTTTTTTTAATTACTTTTATTGCGCACTTATGTATCTAATAGTTAGATCTGTAGTTTGAAGTATTACGTATTTAGTGAACGGAGATTTGAGAGCCGTTGGGTAAGCTTGAGAATTTCACAGCAGGCTCTCTTGGGAGAACAACATGAATTTCAAAATATTAAAATCACTTCAAAAATACCTGCTTACTCGAGGTCTCGAACCCCGGACCTTTTGCTTACCGGGCAAATGCCATGCTATAGCGAAAGATCCGGGGTTCGAGTCCTCGAGAAAGCAGGTATTTTTGAATTATTTTAATATTCTTCAAATTATTACTAGCCGTGTATCTGGCTTTAAATGTTTAATCCTTGTCAACAATATAATTTTCGGCCCTGAAAAGGGCCTTGAAAAATCAATGCTCGTCCAGGCCCTTTGTAGGGCCACAATTATCTCCCAAGAGCACTGCCTTGCAATTCTCAAACATTACGTGGATCACCCAGATGTAACTTTAATACTTTTCTTGTTATCACTCGGTGAACGATAATTTACAACGATTTTTATACCATCGCGCCACAAACAATTCGCTTCAAACTAGAGAAATAAACTTTTTTCATGAAATTTTATTACGATTCCCGTTGCGCACTGCTCGTCCGCACAAACACAACAGTTTCATTGTAACAACATGCTTTGCTGTTGCATTCTTGAACAGAGTTGATCGTTTTACCTTTGCTTCGGCTTTGCGACATGGCTGATGTAAAAATGCTAAACATTTCGTGGACCTCCACGCCTACCCAGACGTATGGATTTGACATGGTCGTTACTGATGGGGGCTGGACGACAAACCACGGACTTCTCCCGAGGTTCCATGAATCTCGAATGATGTCTCTCATGCCTAGATTTCTGACATTTTTGTGGATCGCTCGCGGATGTTTCACGAGCTTCGGAAAACCCCCAACCGCGCGCTGCCAGCGTTTTCTCCGCAAACTTTCCGAAACCCAAAACTCGAGCAAAAACCACATCAAAATATTATCCACCGAGAGCAAAAAAAAAAAAACACGACATTCGGAAAACCGAAAAGCGCTGCAAACGTGAAACCACGAAAAAGATCGGAGGAATTTTAAGAAATATTTTACTTGTTTTTTGGATGAGCTGTTTTGGGCGCTTTGAAAACTTTTGCTTTTTGAAGCGTGGATTATTTTAATTTTTCAATCTCAGTTTGGTTAACAAACGGTTAGCGACCGCAAACATCATCGCGCTAGGTGCGTTCGGAAAACAATGCTTCAAAGGCTGTAAAAACAAACTTCAACTTTTTGCCTTGCAGTAAAGAATGTCCGATCATACTAGATGAAAAGGCAAAAGGGTTGGACCGCTAACATTCTCCGGCATTCGCATTCATTCTGATACGATCTAAGCAATAACGTATTTCTCTTATTAGTTCTCGTGCAATGAAAACAAGTCTAGTCTCTACTAAAAGTAGAAGAGCGCATCTAATATCTTCGAGCAGACATGAAGCGTGTTAATTTACAGAACACCAAATACCGTGTTAATATCTGTGATCCAACAGCGTTAGCTCCGAATAAGTACCTCAGTAATTGTACGTCCATTCGCAAGAAGGGCGTCGTTAAACAAACGTAACCCCCAAGCCCAATTCGCTTATAGTTTTGAGCAAGAATTCGTCTCTCGATCTCATAAAGCCTGTCAGTGTCACATTACCCCCAAAAACGCCTGTAGACGATGAGCCTGGAATGATTAAATTCTCGAATATCTATAACAGGAATATAAACGAGGAAATAAAGCCAGAAGACGGGAAAACGGTATCAAAGGGAAAATCTGACAAAAGATATAATAGATTATAGGCTACATAGATTTTCATGCCCCCACAAAATATAATTTCTTCTTTATTTGCTTCTCCCTTCAATCACAGTATGTACTACTAGACGGCACTGTTCTTTCTTTTGATCTTTGGGTCCCGAGAATTCATTAAAACAAAGACAAGGATGGCTGGCGACGAGGCACGTGTGAGTGACAAAGAGGATGCTATTCGGGGAGACAGGAGAGCGGCAAGGATGGAGAAACGCTTCTAATTTTCATATCGCGAGTCGATGGGTTGCCTGCGGCGTAAAAGTCGGGCAAATAATAATAAAAATCGTCGCCGAATTGCGTTAAAAGTCATTCGACGACAATGAGGCCGGATCTCGAGATGAGAGGGTTGGGAGAGAGGGAGGGCGAGTGATCGTGTAGAACACGGTGGGGTGTGAGAGGGAAGAAGGGATGAGAGAGGATGGAGCGAGCCGATTTTCGACAGGACTCACGACATTCGGCCGAGAATTAACGTGGCATCGGATTGTTTTTAACTCGGATCAGATGAGGGCTGGGAACTTTATTTGCGATCCTTGCAAGCTTGACGGAAACCTGCGTGGAGGCTTACGATTTACGATTTACGATTTACGTGGTATTTTGGTATGTTTATTTGGCAATTGCATGTAATGATTTGGAATTGGCGATCTCATAACAAGAAAACATAGATTCACGAAGCTAGAACTCGTTAAAATTAGGGAAGCTAGACTGGTGCAAAAGACTATGCGATAGAATGAATCGACACACTCCTACTCTTCTAGTTGGATTTCTCATAAGTCTTTATTTAAGTTATTTTCATGTAGCTTGCACGCTATATGACTTACATGCACTTCACAATTTTCTTGATGATATATCTATTAAAAAATGTAGCTCTCGAAAGTATCTACATACTCAACATTTTGAATTTCTATGCGTAGTTAATTATAAAATCTAAACCTCTAAAAATATAGATTTTAATTATGTGAACTACGGTTACAAATTGCCAGGGTAGACCGGCTTCATATGGAGGCAGGATGCTTTTATTAACTTGTCATAATTGCGACGAATATTATATGCCAAATGTAATGATTGCGTTTGAAACCCGAATGAATGGGAGAAAAAAGTCCAAACCCTCCAGAAATCGGTTGAAAAGTCCTGTTGAAATAAGAATCATTTGCTCATGACCTGAACGCACGCTACAGAGATATTCTCTTCCAAGCTAGCCAAATAGCGGTAATTTTCCTCCGAAGATTTTTCCTTTGTCGCAATATCTTCCACTGAAACCAACTCTATCGAGATTTTCTCCCTCGAAATGTGCACCTAAAATCCTTAGCTTATGTTCAGTTCGATTGAATAAGGTTGGTTTACAGGGCAATGCAGACTTGAAACCAACTTAAAACGTGACCATGAAGGGAATTGTTAACCTTGCATATGGTTGGTTTTCGAGGGACCAATTAAGAGCCATGGTTTGATGTCGTTTGGTGTTTAACGGTTAGCGTTTTGACTTAAAAGAGTTTTTCTTCTTCACAGGATCTTGTCGATGGTCAACCTTCTACCCACGATGGCCGGAAGAAAGAGGACCTCTTCAGGAGAACGATAGAGAGAACAGGTAAGTTGGTTTAACAACGAGTAGACGCCATGTGACTGGATTTACTACTGGCCGAGGTTGAAAAAGGTCATGCACAGAAGTGATAAGTGAGGGGGCGATCGTCCATTAGGAAAAGAAAACTGTCGGTGGGAAGCGATGTGTGGATTCGTCGCAGCGTTCGCCCCTGCAAGAAAAAAATTGAGAGGGTCTCGCGTGATTCAATTATTTTTCTGGGAAACTTCAAAACGGAACGCTTTTTTAAATTGACTGCCATCCGGCATTATACTAATATTTGCACCAATCGCCGCGGGTCTGATATAAGTAATTAACAATTCTATTTAGAAAAAAAGTTTCGACAGTAAAAAAAAAAACGTCATCCTCCCCCCAATTCGAAAGCGATGTCTTCGCGTAATAAAACGCTGACTGAAAAGAAAAACATGAAACAATTACAAATTTTCCATCTCCTTGTCGCCGAAGAGAAACGAAAAACCGGGGGAACGGGGAAATGTCTGAATGTCAGGTCGGGAAAAAAATGAAAAAAATGCCTCCCTGCGATCCAAAACGCGCTAATTCGATATTTATGAATGTTTTGTTCCCATTCTTCCCTCCCCTCCCCTCCACCCACCCCACATCTACTCTCTCCCACCCAGAGCATGTATCAGTGGCCTATCGCATTGTTTTAATCAGGTCCACGGAATAGGAGCGCGC
The DNA here is from genome assembly GCA_003287335.1 of Lednia tumana. NCBI lineage: Eukaryota > Metazoa > Arthropoda > Insecta > Plecoptera > Nemouridae > Lednia > Lednia tumana. Next base: position 11,730 of record QKMV01000936.1, read on the forward strand.
CGCGTCGTGCCGTGCGGCAGAATAAGAAATTAAAGAAGGGGGCTGAAGAAGTGACGGTGAAGAGTGTGTGCGAGAGAGAAGAGAGAGGTGGAGCGACTCACTGAAATATGCGTGGCGATGAAATGAAGCAATCAGCAGGCCAGAGATATTAATAGGAGCTCCGGTTATCTGCGAATATTAAGTGTAGACGTCCTTTCTTCCTGCCGAGGGATGCCACACACCTTGTTAATTTACGTTTAATTGCGAGAACAATCTCATTGATTTCGTGCAGTGGAACGTGATCCTGAAGGTTGGAAAGTGAATAATTGTACATTGTTTCAGATCTATGCTTGTCCAGTTCTATTTTAATGCCTTAGAGCATCCTGGTTTTTGGTGTTGATATTGGTATCCCTGTGTTCACTTTCATGTCTCACCGATTTCGATGGAGTTGCTACAACACAGACCGGACAAATGTTCAGCATCCCATATCGGGTCCAGAATATTTACAACTTAGGTAAGGGACTCTCCATGAATGCCTATTGTCAGCGAACTCACTGTAGCCATTGAGGATTTTTTTTAGGTGGGGGAAACGATGGAAATGGACGACTGTGGAAGGGGGTTTGGGGGGGTGGGGCTGGAAAACGAGTCGCGAAAAAAAAACTTTCGACGAAATGAATTAAAATTTCAACGCCGCACCGACGACAATATCTCCACCACCCCCATCCCTCAACCCCCTCCTCCCTTCCCACCCCGCTATATATAGTATACTAGCTACCACCCCACTAGCAAAAGCTAGCAGATACACATCCTAAAGTATACCTATTTATTATTGCACGAGTGAAAGACAAAGATCCACGTTACCAAACGGACATGAAAAATTATTTAATGCTTCCCTTAATTCCCATCCCTGCCGCTCTCCCCCTGTTCCATTCCGTGTCCCGGTGGCCTCCCCCGAGCCTTAAACCCACGCCCGGACGTAACGGGAATAATTCACGAAGTGCCGTGACTCTATCCACGGTCTCGGACGGATCCGACATCCGAAGGACCGAGGACATTAGCGCTCCAATCGTCATCGGCCCGACCGGCGGCCGTAATCGAGGTCTCTGGAATTAACCTATCGCACGAGTCGACACGGTCGGCTGTGTTGGGAGGCGTTTGACAATCAGTGCAACGGATTACAGATTCATGTCGCAGTCGCGTACTTGCAAGTCGTTTCACATTCGCGAAATAATCGACTGAGGAACGTCAATTACTGATGCAAACAGATTTTGAATGCACTTTTGGTTATGCAATTGCTTGAAAGGGGCGAATCTTGCACTCTCTTGTTCACAAAGCCTATACATTGCTAGGACATGGGTGTTAGCACCAAATTTTAGCGAAAGAGGAAGATTGGGAAATGTACACAATACTTCCGGGAGTCTAGGATAAGGGCTGCTCTTAGTAGGCTTAAGTTGATTGATGTGTTTGATTAGTGAACGTTGAGTAAAATAAGAATCGTTTGGATAACTCATGATGGCTTAAAGACCTCAAATAAACGGATTTGTACCTAGATATAGATTAAATGCTCTCGACAAGGATTACAATTTTAAAGCCATTTAAACGTCTAGTATTAACGTAAAGAATATTGGTATAGCAATGGCCATGTAAGCCAGAGGTTCGGAGTTCGAGACCTCGAGAAGTCAGGTATTTTTGAAGTGATATAAATTTTTCCACACGTTACATGCCCTCCTCAAAGAACCATTCAAAGGAATTTGTTTTTTTGTAGCTATGTAGAATAAATAGCCCGTTGCAGTTAATTGAGTCTAAGAAAACGAAAATGAGAAGATCGGTGCTAAAGCTGCAATTAATGAACCATAGCATAAAAAGTTTAACAATCGTTCTGTTCTGCACAAAGACCATACGGAGCGAATAAAAGGAAACCCGCAAGACCAAAGGCTCTCGAGTGCATTGTTTCAAGAACGGTGTCCCGAATATCAGGAGTGTCACAGTGCTAGGCGACAAAGATAGAGCGAAGTAAGTTCGGAAGGAGACTATTGCCGCCGACATAACGACGTCATACCACTGGAGACTGACGTTTCTACTGGAAAAAAAGTTCAAATTAAAATTCATTTGAAACAAAGAATCTAGAACAATTTATAATTAAACCGAGCCAAGCAGGCGAACATTTGTACTGATTTCCCGTTGGTGAAGGTAAAGCCTTTCATTCCACACTACACTGGCGCCGAACGAGAGGGGAGGAGCGGGTTGGTGGAGAACTAACGTATTACCTGCTGCCTTTCCATCCACCTTGCACACGGCGGCGAATCATAAATATATAAAGCTATGATTCTAATCCCTTGTGGTGTAATATTATAATATTCTGCCGGTCGGTTGGTCTTCCTGTTCTACGTAGGATTCGGTTTCAATGTTTCATAGCGCCGCCGCTGCCGCCGCCGCTGCCGCCCGTCAAATTCAGGGACCATTTCGATGCTCTTCTGTTCTGTCACGTGGGCAGGATGCTCGCTATCTTGCTGAACTTCACTTTGTGTCAAAATATCGCTCGCTTGGTTGGGTGATTGCGATCATGTTATATTGAGACTTAAAACGAGGTCTGAAATTATTTCGCGACCACTTAAGGCAGTCATTACTTATTTCATTCCAGATGACTCGAATGATAGAAGATCGACTAAACACACCATTTGCATAGAACTAATAAAATATGTATTCAGCTACTTCAGAATACAAATAAAAAAATACAAACATAGTAATTAAAATACAGTTTGTGATTGGATAATATAAAGTTTAATAAAACAAACTGGTATAGTGCTTCACCAACGACACTTTATTTTACAATAATGATAGATATTTTCATTAGTGCATTTCCAATTCTTTGTTTTTACGTGTTTATTTAATTTGCGGAAAAGTACGAACCAGATATTTTCCGTTGCTGTAGTTATTCAAGTCAGGTGCCCTTTAATCTCTTAGAAGACGGGGATGATATAGAGAAATTTATAAAGAATGTTCACCTGGTGAGTCACGTTGTAAATACTCAACCATTGTATTGTTGACATTATCCCAGACCTCAAAATATTCGTTGAAATACTAGAGACTTAAAAATTGTGTTTCAACATCATCTTATCCACAAATATTTTCTGACATCTTTTGCAATCCGATATTTTTATATCCTGCTGGGTGAAAAGTGTTGTTAGTCCGTCTGTCCTATTAACCATAATCGATAAATCTGTGAAAATGTCATGACAGTTACAGCCTCTACTGCCAATATACGCAGAAAACAAAGCCTACTTCTTTGATCAAGTCATTTGTTTCGACAGCCATAAATATCAATATCGTAATTGGCACGACAGTATACCATAATCTGACTACCCATGAACCAATAACTCAACAATTGGCCGAATGCAAATTGATTGGCCAGCTAATGCAAAGGCGTTAGTTGACCAGTCGAAGGTCGAGGCCTTTAATCCTGGTCACTTGGCCTCATCGAAGACGAGGTTAAATGTGCCAATATCGGCGGATGAGGAGAGATCCCGAAATAACAGTTACGTACCATAATATCCGATGTCATCCAGTGCATTTGCGATAAGAGATTTCTCGTTTCAGCTGGGTGAACGAGCGGTAGCGAACAAAGCGTCCCAATTAAACTCTAAACGCATTTCACTTTCTTTTTTGTCCTAGTCAGTTATGAATCAAGTTTTTATGGTTGTATGTCCTTCGTACACGTCAGTAACACCGACATATCCTCAGCTTTAACTACCTTTTTGTACGATTTAACTAAAATTTCTGCAACGTTTGGTTGTGAAAGCGTAAAATTTCGAAAGTTTTCTTTCGAGCGCGTCTGCTTAAATGATCGGGAGGTCGCCGGTGACCGCCCATAAGACTACCCAGGTTGTGGTTTATCCAAATTCTCATGAAACGTTCCAGGAAAATGGTGGGACAGTTCATCTACTTCAAGCAAACTGCTCCAGAGTTCGTGTTGTCAACACAATTAGTCGAAATTGCATTCTTTTTAGTTCACATGTTCAAATCCTCACTTCATAACAACTTGGTGGTACAATAGAGCTTTTATGGGATGTTTTCTACGAAATGATAGGTAGTACATAGGTGTAGGAGGGTCGACAGCTAACTTACGCTACTGAGTAAATTATAGTCTTTGAATGAGACGCATGATCGCGTGTTTTTTTTTCAATGCGTTTTATGCTTGTAATAAAATAGAAATACAAGTTTAGATCAAACTACGAAGCTATACATTTTTGTGTTGTTCGTAGCTTTCAAGCTAGATTGTTATTACAAAAAAAAGACACAGCCACTGAAAGTATTCCCACAATATTGGCATTATTACAAGCCTTCCCTGATAGATTTCACAAAAGGAAATCAATTGGGGTGTTTCACGTGGTGTGCCTAGTACACAGAAGATAGTTGAGTAGGAAAAACACAAAAGCAGATAACTTTTTACAAACGTTTTTGTATGAGTAATCACACAGATACCCCGATACGCCTCCTATTCTACGCATGTTCCTCCCAACTCTGTTTATTGCATTCTGGACAGTGAGCCTGGTTAGGCGTACTGTGTGATTCTGCACAGAAAATATCTGCTCACTGTATGGCAATTGGAAAACAATGTCATTTTTTACGATGGAAACCATGTGGAAAGGGCGGAATAATCGAAATTGCAGTACATTTATGTCGTATAATGTGGAACTACTGTATCATCTCGGTAAGCTATTCATTTGTCGGTATACCTTGTTTTTCCAAAAGACGACTCCAGAAAAATGTTGGGGCTCGTCTTGTTCGGGGCCGTCCCTTTACAAGCTTACATTCTCAACAAGCAAACAACCCCCAACCCACAAAAACAACGCTCCACTTAAGACATGAGTTTTACAAATGTAATTAGCTCCACTTACAGATTTGATAATTTTTTCTCCTCGACTTCAGGTTTGTGGCGGAAAGAAGGTGAACCCAAATCGCACTTCACCTCTTGGCGTTACCATTTCCCCCGCGTCATGCTAGTTGTTTGCTCCACCATCGTCGCCAGCCAGGCCATCGACCTATCGCAAAACCTAGACAGTCCCAAAGACATCTGCGAAGACCTGATGGTGATAATCGTCAGTTTATTCACCTTGGTCTATCTGACAACCTTTCTCAAAGCGCCGACTCGATTTCAATCACTAGCAAAACGCTTGGAGGAGATGAGCGAGCTCGAAGCCTTGGGGGATGCCTTCGAAGAGAAACTAGTGGCACGTTGTCACAGGATTTGCCAGATGGCGACAGCGTTGTATGTGTCCCAAGCCTCTGGTGCTGTCGTTTTGTTTGTGGGGCTGCATTTGCTGATTTCGTACTTGGACTCTGAGAAGAAACTCCTGTTCAGGTAGGTATTGCAAGCGCTTTGCGGTTAAAAACATAGTTGTGTTTAGAGAGCTCAAATAATGTCCCAAATTTTGATAAGCAACGCGTCTAGAATAACTGACAAAAAACGGTTATTTATTTTTGAAATTCCAACAGGTGCTGTTACGGGGTAAGTTAATGTACGATTTAATGCTAGATAGTGAATCCTTAGATACAGCCTCAGGCAAAAAATACAACTGTGTACCTAACCTGCGGACGAATTCTTAACGTGGGGTCAAACAAGGCTTAATCCACGGATACATTTACTACCGTTCCAGACACGAACTTCCTTATGTTCTTTTCAATGTGTTTACATTTAGAGGTTGGTATCCCTATGACGTGAGTGTCTCACCAGCCTATGAGATAACACTCGCCGGTCAAGTCTTCGTCGCCGCCGTGATGCTTTACACCAACGCCGTTCTTGACATGTTCACTGTCGTCCTCCTTGCTCACGTCATCGCCCAGTTCCGGATCCTGTGCCATAGGCTAGAGAACCTCCACGACACCGCTAGGAAGAACATCGAAAAGCGACGGCCATTGACTTGGAGATCGAACATGGTCGCTTTTCAAGAAGGAACGGACCACAGGGTGGTATCGGAACGAACAACTAGAATATTCCTGGGAAGGAATAATGGCCGAGAAGCAATCAATAGAAACAGAGCTACACAATTTATTGGTATCATCGAGGAGGAGAAACGAGTAGAGTTCTTTGGAAATCAGAGAAAGTTCTGTGATAATAAACTTGCAGTTTGTGGAGCAAAGAAATTTGATTCGAAACGGGATGGCTTCTGTGTGGAAATGAACCGATCTCTTGTTGATATCGTGGTACGCCATCACAAGCTACTAAGGTATTTTAGTTTTTGTAAACGGCATCATGTTTTTGTTTTTGATTGGGGGTCAGAAAAGATCACCCTGAATACTAATTCAGTGATTACCACACCTCAGGATTATCGCAGATTACCAGTCGGCATTTTACGTTCGGCTGAGTTATCAAATGCTGGTGAACCTTCTCGGACTCGTGGTATACTTTTTACACTTTTCTTTGGTAAGTTAACACAATCATGTAACGGAATCTGATCTTTGCTGCTGCGTTAAAAATGTGATTAATTTCAGAGTCCTGGATTCGACGCCCACAAAATGCAGTTCATCACCATCTCGATTTGCGGTAGCGTGCAATTCTTTATGTTCTGCTGGCTCTCAAACCAGATCACGGAAGAAGTAAGATAATTTTATTTTCCTGCTTGCTTCTCATGCCACACGCATTTCAGCATACGGAGCCGCCAAACAACCATCGGTTTACGGTTTTTAAAAAAACTGTTAATAACTGGGTTAAACTGCTGAAAACTTAACTGACACTAAACTGCCAACGTTTCGCT